>CM040238.1:181859132-182138882 GCA_022545495.1 Chrysanthemum lavandulifolium
CAAATAGTCGAAATCCTCTGTTATCCCTACCTGAAAATGACATGTAAGGCAGTACCTGGTGAAATAACATGCAATTTTCACAAATCACAGTTAAGTAGTTTTAGCATGCATCAGCATTGCAGTGAAAAGTGACAGCAATAGAGCTCCTCGTGGCATTTTTCCCAACAAGGGTACATAAAACATTAAAACTATATGATGTCAGGTGACATCTAAAGGTGGCGATTCTGTAACACCCCATGATGTTCGGGCCACAGTATTGGTAGCTAATCCTTTAACTAGAGAGGTTAAAAAAAAATTAATCCTTTAACTAGAGAAGTAAACTATTCTTATTTTAGAGAGATTGGTACCTTATGCAATGGGGCGCTTCACTGGATTATGGAAGGTCAAACAAACGGGCAATAAATTAATTATATCTTTTAATATATCGCAGGAGGAGTTAAAGAAACCCTCCAACCTAGTGATGCAGCATATACATCTTATGCTAGTGGTTATTACCAGACGAACATATGTTTGAGGGTTATGGAAGGGTGTGTTGGTTTTATGGATATAAATTAGTAGACGTGAGTTAGGATCAAACTCGAGACTATGGGATTGCACACTTTACGTATGAGAATTTAAAGTTAATAATTAAATATAAACGTTATATTTATTTATTTATTAAACGAAATAACTAACGGACGTTAAGCAATTAATGTAATGGACTAACGGTCGTTAAAGGTATTTGGAAAAGGACTTAATTGCAAAGTTTGGAAGATTCCGGAACCCCTTGGTGAGGTTTAGAACCGATCGCCTAGGGATTAGGAAACAATCCACAACTTGTTCACCAAGTTTGTTTGGGTATATAAACAAGGCCAGGGTCTTGTTTTGCACCTCTTGTATTCATTAGCTAAACCTAAAATCGCTTTTGTGTGTGTTTTGCTAAAACCGATCGCCACACCTTTGTGGGTGTCGATCCTAAAATTTTCCACATCAAGTTATTCGCTTACTAAAACTAGCATTACTTTAATTCGGTTTAATGCGTGTGTACAAAACATAGTAATAACATACTTTTGTTATTGTCTTGGATTAAATTACAAAGCGGTGAGGGTAATTCATATAATCCTTAACTAAATCAAATTAGGGTTCATCCGTTGCTAGTTTGTGGATTTGATTCTTGTTCGCTAGAATCGAAAAGTGTACGCATATTCTTTTATGTTAATTAATTATTCGTTAATACATCCTATACGCCCGCACTATTACTTTGATGTTTTGTGATTATTTATTTGAATGTCTTGATATATAATTCCAACAGGTGTCGTGCATATTTCATCATGATTCGCTTCTTGACACAATATGGAAAATGAGTAAGTACAATGTAAAGGAGTCGTGGGGAATGATAAGAATAACGAGGAGATAAAGAATGATGTTGTACATTGCTTGAGAGAACTAAAGCATGGCAATCCATATGACAACTTGTGGTGTCATGATATATGGTTGTGCAGGACTTTTGAGATTATTGGCGCCCATATATATGTGCACAGCCTCCTCATGTTCACAATTATGAGCCGAAAAAGAGAAAGAGACGGGCAACGAATGTCAAGAGGAGTTCTAAGGTGTGTTTCAATTACGATGTTTTTTGATTAGCCTTTTCTTTAACATAGAATGCTAAATAATTATTAACCTTTATTTACTATTTGTTTCTATCAAAATTCCGAACATTGAGGCACTTCCCGTTTTGATTTCTCAGTTCATTATGGGAGGTCTGTCATAACATGGACCGGGAGTTTGATGCTGTCAAGCTAGCCAGGCTTTGCTTGTTACTGCATTGGTATAAAGTTCCACGCTTGTGGTATGGGTCCATCTTCATATCTTCTTTTTGTCATTTAACTTTGCGTTTCTGTGCGTTTGAATATATGGCAGTGTTCTTGTATTCACATATGCTATTATTGAGATTTAACTTTATGATGTATTCGTTTGCCTCATGTTGTTATTGTTGGTGCATTAAGTTATTATCGGATCTACTAGCAGTGTACAAAACCCCAAAAGAAAGTTATATCTCTATTACTCATACTGCAACGAGAAATGAGGTGACGCCTTTGCTTATACTTCATTCATCTAAAAGTGAATCAACGTTATGCTAGTTAATGCAGGTGCATATTAGCAGTTTATCATCTTTCTATGCATTTCATTTTGTTGGACAGGGTTGTGAAAGCCACCCTTGAACTACCACATGAATATCATTGCATTTTGTTAATCGTTATAGAGTATAAATCTTGGTGATTCATGTAAGTATGTTCGGTTCATGTCATCCTTTTCATATAGACAGTTATCTACATGGCGTTTCTATTATAACAATGTGCTCGGGTTCCAAAAGTTGGACAACTAGTAAAGCAGAACTTTAATATATATATTTTGATGCACTCACTTTCCAATGGGGTCAGAGGTTAATCATGAGAATCATGTAAACCATCTGAAAGGTTTTGGTGTGCACCAAATAGGTGAAGTTATAGCATTAAACTTTGTTTTAGTAGGTTGACACCAGAAGTTATGGTTGGTGCAGATGTGATTAGTTAACCCTCGAAAGTGCATATGGTTTTGGAAGGAAATGTTACAGCAATTGTAGTATAGAAGAATCTGACTCCTGTCATGTACCAATGAAATAAAGTGATAACTCACTTGAGCATAACCTGACTCGTATCATGTGATGGATCTCTGAACTGCTTATCTGCTCGGCAGAAGCAGAAAAGTAAGCTACATTAAACACCCTCTAAAACAAGTTCTGAAATGTCCCCTAAAGGCTAAACTCACGCAAACTAAACCCGCCATAGAAACCTTACCAAACCACACTCGAAGAGTCGAACACATTATAGAGCATCCATTATCCTTTTACATTATCCATATCATACCTACCATTTTCGAAAACACACATTCACACGTGGATACAATACACACAAACAAACACCCCTGAGCTTGAGACCGCCAAACTACCACGATTGGAAAATACAGCAATCCTGCTCAACACATATATAGTTCCACAGAATGGTTCAAAGTCTCGGGTATTGTTCATATACTCATACTAAAACTTACTTATGATTGGGTCAGTTTGGGCAATGTTTTATCTCAAATAACAAAATCAGCTCAAGGATGAAAGGGTGACTGGGTCGAACAGCTCAAAATTGCCCACGAAATATACTTTTTTATCGATATAACCTTGTAAGCTGTTCTATATGCAAAGATTTGGGGTTATAACTGTAATAAGAGATAATGTATAACGAGGCCATCCAAGTATCCATGGGTCATTCCGTTACTGCTGACATGGACTAAAAATGACCGTTCGAACACATTTCCTGGACTACTACAGTTGTTTACACAAAAATGGTTTCTGCACCATGGAGACCGATTCTTTACAAGGTCAAATACTTGAAAGTGGATATGCATAAATGAATGTTGCATTCTGTTTTTCTTTTTCTTTGCCATGATGCTTATAGCCTTATACGGTTTCCACTTTGTTTATTTTTAATGCCAAAATGTTTTCCTTTCATTCCATCATTATTGTTGCTCACTTGTCATATTCTGAAGTTTGTATCCTATCTGTTAGAAAACCTAGTGCACCACTAATCCACTAAAAAAAAATACATATGCAGATATTAAAATGGTGTGTAATTTGTAACTAGGTTTGTTAGTGTGTTTATGTTTGGGAACAAAAAGAAGGAAAAATGGCGTTTGTTTACGAAATAGGAATACTTTTGTTGTATAAAACTTATACCCATAGACAAACACCATGTAATTATGAAACCAACTTTTTAGCTTCAAAACAACAAACACACCCTCATATTCACATTGAATCATAATAACAATGGCGGTATTTTGATACAACCATCAATCACATATAGGAAATACGAAAAAGCCAATAAACTGAAATTATGAACAAAACCACTCTCCCAACCTCAAATTTCAAATGAAGTAATCTGCCAAAGTACCTACATAAAAGCTTGATCACAAAGCACATTCCCACATTTAATATCAAAGCTTTCTCCTAGTTTCAAAAGGGATAAAAGCTGCAAATTTACCTTCCTTAACTCTAATAAAAATTTCAAATTCTATAACATTCACATCATGAACAACTGAATTAGACGTCGACTGTTGAACTGTTGAACTTTTTAGTTGTTATATCGAACTTTCTGCCAAATTACCTTCTACACCAATGACCGAAAGATCCAAATGTACAAAAAATTCACAGATAAAAAAAATTCAATACAGAAAACAGCTTCTGAACTTATTAGCTGTTGTCTAAAACTTTCTGCAAAATGACCACCATACCTTTTACACCCACAACCATATCACTAGATTGCACTCAAAATATCCAAACATTCTTAACAGACAATACATCAAATCCACAAAAGATAGAGTTTTTATCTAGAAATCGAAGTGCGAGCTATTAAGTAGTTATTGTCCGAATCTGAGTGTTGTAGCACGCAATCCTCTTGTTATTTCTTGCATTTTTCTCAGAAGAGATCAACCAATTTGATAGGCTAGCATCTACTGCTGTTTCTTGTGTCTGATTCTTCTCTTCTGGTAAATTCTCCTTTTGCAGATTCAAACTCAACGGCTTAGTTGTCCCTTTTGACTTTAACGCTTTCCATTGATCAAGATTCTCTACAGGATTCAATATGGACAGAATATAACCATTTTCATCACGTGCATTCCTGTTTGATTCTGTTGATGGATCCAAAACTTTTTCCGCATCACCATAAGCATCATAATCATCATCATCAGCATCACTATAATGTTCTTCATCATCCAAATCATAATCATCTTCGTCATGATCAAAATCTTCAAATTCATCATCACTTTCAAGGCAATTCCCGTACCTATAATTAGTATCAGACTCGGATTTGGGAAAAGTTTCACCTTTTTCATTTTTTTCCAATAGAGATTCAGTACTATCGTATACTTGAATAGGCGGCTCATAAGTTGTGACGTTTGTATCAAAAGTCACTTTTTTCCGTCTCTTTAACCTTAATGGTGGTACCTCAGTCTTCTCTCTATATGCCAAGAACATTATAAACAGTTGTTACTTGTAAGAACATTAATCCCAAAAACAGAATAAAGAATCAATTAGACCATATTTTACCTTGATTCTTGAACAGGATTAGATGGTTTTTCCTGGATGCTTAGATCCAAAGATACATCCACGCTTAGAATGTCCTGAATGGTAGGTTTCTGGCAAATTAAAGGAACCTACACGTCGCAAAAACAGATAAGTTAGACTAGACGGGAACACACCAATACGAGTCTGGGTCAAAAAGTGTGTTGAATTACCCGTTAGAACCTTATTCTCAAATCTATACAACATATGCTTACAAAACCATTGCTAAAAATAATTGGGACTCTTATAGCAAGGTGAAGCAGGGGTTGGCAAACATTTAGCATTTTCATCCCCTTCGCTAAAGTTTACAAATAACTCAAATCGACTATGTCTTTGGTTTTTGAGAGGCAACTTCTTACAATCTACACTACCTATCTCACATACGTCTCGAACGAGACTTCAAACCACAATAGCGATTGTCCAAACCCCCTTTGGTCAAATCGACTAATTTGAAGTAAGTGATGAAAACTCAAAAGCAACACATATGAAGAAAATCTTGACATAATCATAGATTATAACCCAAAAATAAAAACAAAACAATACAGGGTGTTATAAAAACACATACTTGATCATTAGGAATAACCTTGTTCTTGTTCCTCCTTTTTAAGCGTTTATGATCCTTAGAAGAACCCAAACACTGCAGAAAACAACCCATTGCAAATCGCGGTCTTGCGGGGTTTTTTGTTTTGTGAGTGTGTGTGATCTAATGGGTGTTTAAGGAATTTGTTAATGGGTGTTCATGATTACTTCACTGTAAGAGAAAATAACGGTCAAGTTTTTGGTTGTTGGGGGTTTATGTTTTTGAAAAGGGGAAGTGACCGTTGTGATAGGGTCTACTAGGGACAAAAGTGGAATTTTGGTTTTTATTAAATGTTTTGAGATAATGTGAATGTTTGGGGCCACCACTTTTGTTTTGGTTCATGACTTTTGGTACATTTATTATTTTGGAAGGCTTTTCAGTAAAAATAAAGTAATGATATCGAATTTTTAATAAGGGTGAGGTTATTAATGGGTGCTACTATTCTCACCAAGAAAATACTTACCTGCATTGTAATTTGTGATGTTCAGTTTCGGTAGAATATTCCAAGCCTACTCTAATCAAAGACTAGGCACTTCATATTTTACTTTCATGTCTGATTATTATTTTACTTGGGGTCATCTAAATACACCAATATGATGACCCAATCATTGACTTTTTTATAAAATAATTCTAGGGACATGATTACTTTCATTAATATACATTAATGAGCCAAAATAAACATTCAATGTGATTACTTTCATTTGAACGAAGGGATGACAGTGGCGTGAGTTTTTTCCGATGGGTATGTTTGGTGGCGTTGGGATTTGGACGGCTAAAAAGGTTGGTGGCGTTAGGATTTGGACGGCTAAAAAGGTTGATGGGTCAGCTGGGACGAAGGTTGTGGTGATGGGTCTGAAGCCATGAGTGAGAGTGAGTGAAGTGAGAATGATATGGGTGAGTTTTTTCCGATGGGTAGTTTTTTCCGATGGGTATTTTTGGATATTTTTCCAATGGGTTTCCGATGGATGTTTTTCCTATGGAAAAATGGAACAACACAAGTTTCAAATTTTTTGGCAAGTGAACAACACTCCTGCATGATCAACCAGACTAGAAAGATTGTTACTGCAGAAGATGGAAATAAAAGGATAATATCTTTAACTTACCTAGTATTTGAAAGTTAAGTGTATTTGAAAATCGAATTATCTTTGTTATATACATGATTATATCTCATTTTAAGTGTAATTTAAGTTTTCAAGATTGAGATTGTAATTTTCAAAATAAGCGGTGTAGTCAAGAACCTGTAAATGTTAAGCGTAGTCAAGATTGTAATTTTAAGTGTAATTTAAATGTTAACTGTATTGTGAATTCAAAATAAGCAGGTGTAGTACGAAATGTGTGGAGTTAAGGTTTCCAAGTAAAAATAAATGGGTTGACTGTGAAAGTTAATGCTCTGACAAACAATTTTTGTGAATTTCAATAAAGAAGACTTTTGACCAAATTAATTCTTGGTGAGTTTAGCAGGACCCTATTAATATGATACAAACACAATAAAATTCTCACAAAAAAAATCCACAAAATAAGATGTATGCATTTGATTGGCTTAGTACAAGAGAAGAAATGTAACCTTTATCAAATACACCAATTAAATACATACATCCCCTTTTGTGGATTTCTTTTGTGAGAATTTTTGTGTGATTGTATCACTTCTCTTAATAACTTCCCGCAACAGTAAATCTATTGCGTTACCCTCTTTAGAGCGAACGGTGTGAGGTCGCCACGCTCGTCGTCTTTGCGTGTGACTTTGCCATTGTCATTTATATCTTGGTCGCTTTTGCCACCTTGCACGACGAAGCAATTGGTTGACAATGTTACCGCTTGATGAGGGCCAATAAGGAATAAAAACGTTAATATTACCGTTTCATTTTTTTTCTTTTCTTTTTTTCTTTTAAAAAAAATACTTAACACACTTTAATTTTCACAACAAAATCAAACCATTATATATTATTTTTCACGTGCAATTCAACCAAATACTTTTACTCTTTATATCTTAAAAAAAAAAAAAAAAAAAAAAATCTCGAAATCCAAATGAAAGCGGCTATTTCACGAACCTCCTCACCTCAAACCAACAACAATACGGGGGTTCCTCAAACCAACAACAATACGGGGGTTCGTCAAACCCGTCTACCCTCACATCACAAAATTCTAACTCTTTGTCGCCACAAATTCCTCCATATGGTACGCAATTCAATCCCTAGGCAAATTACCTTAATCAACAATATGCGTTTCAAGGATTCGCAAATCACCCCCAACAACGATTTCCGGCACCAATGTTTTATAACCCGTCACAACCTTCAACGTTTCCTCAATCTCAACCACAATAATACTTTGAATCACAACCATCAGGTTCACAATTCAATGTACCACAAGCATGTGAACCAGCCAAAGGTAGAGGGAAAAAACCAATGGCCAAAAAATTTAAAAAATTCGTGGATTTGGACGCCGACGATGAAGATGACATAGAGGAGCTAGGCACGCGTGTGAATAGAAAGTGGAGCAAGGATGAAGAAAAGCAGCTTGCGAAAATTTGGGTAGAAGTTCTAAAAACAAAGATATCGGAAATGACCGTTCCGATGATTTCTTTTGGAACCAGATTTTGAAGATGTTCAACATTCGTTCAGACCGTGACCCTCGTGGCAAAAATATGCTCACGGGTAAATGGACAAGGATTATTGGTGATTGTCAAAAATTCAACGCTGTTTACAAACATTTGTAGCGTAGAAGCGGTGAAAATGACCATGATCATCTCGAACATGTGAAGACCAACTTTGAAAATAGAGGCTTCATGTATGTTCACGTTTGAGAGATTTTGGGAGAGTACCCCAAATGGGATGTCGAGGACCCGATTGACATTGCATTTCTAGAGGATATATTTGGCCCAGACAAACGACCTCATCCCTACGACGCCAAAAAATGTCGAGCTTTAAAGAAACAAAAGTCGACGGATACGTCGAGCGCGGCGAGCTCCGGGGGGAGTCAAACGAGTTCTTTTTCTGAAAAATTATCACAAAAATATTCGCAAAAAGCCGACGTTCAAATGGCAGCGTACGAGGCGAGGAGACAGAAGGAATTGAAGACCTTAGATATGGAGGAGATGAAGTTTCTCATGATTGATCCCGACCAGACTACAACGAAAAAAGCCGCTATCATTCGCAGGAGATAAGAACATGAAGAAATATGAGATCGACGAGTAAAATGCTTAAGTTTCGTAGTATTAATATGTGCTATCTTTTTTTTCGCATGTCGTTTTTTTTTTTAATTATTTTCTTTTTTCGTATCGTTAGTTCAAGCTTAAAAAAAGGTTATATTTATATAAGTTTTAATATTTTTTTATATAAATATATATAAAATATGTATATATTTATGTGAATTCGGTTTTCGGCTCGGTTTGGTTTTCATTTTCGGTTCAGTTTTGGGTAAAACCCGAATTCCGCAAACCCATAATTCATTCAAGAATATGATCACACCCTTTGACCCATATATCGAATATTTATTAGATTCCAACAAAAATGGAGCAATGAAAATGCCCAAAAATGGCATCAATATTGTCTTATTAAGTCTTTGAAAATGACAATTAGTTGCATAATTAAGTCATGATATCAAACTAGTTCAAACTAAAATTAGGAATCTGCATTCTCTTATTCTACACATATATGATCGTACGAGACTATAAAAACTCAACTAGCCTCGATAGCATATATTCTAACTCTCAGTGTATTTGTCTTGTGCATGTGTGAGTGTATTTGTATATGATGGTTTTGGAAAGAGAGGAAGAGATTGGACTACGACAAGATTTTACACAAGACGGGACTACTGATCTTAAGGGAAGACGTGTTTTGAGACCCGAAACGGGGAAATGGAAAGCTTGTTACTTTATGCTTGGTTAGTCCATTTTGATCACTAAATTTGCCACCTCTAAAAAACCAAGTTTATTAACACGTATGCTAAATTTGCAGGATATGAAGTGTGTGAAAGGATGGCATACTATGGAATATCAACGAATCTCGTCTTGTACTTGACACGAGAAATGAAGGAAGGAACAGTGAAATCATCGAATAGTGTCACAAATTGGGTTGGGACCGTATGGATGACACCTATTATAGGTGCTTACATTGCGGACACATATCTTGGGAGATACTGGACTTTCTTGATTGCTTCCATTGTTTACGTTATGGTAAAAACTCATTTTGACTCGTTACCAAACCCGCCCAAATTCCCAATCTAGGTGCACGAATTTTGCAACGAACTAACTTGGTTTCTTCTTTTTCCAAACAGGGAATGTTCTTACTCACACTTGTGGTTACCATCCCGTCGTTAAAACCACCATCTTGTGGTAAAAACATAAGTTACCTAGACTGTGATAAACAAGCGTCGTCTCTTCAAGTTGGCATCTTTTATTGTGCACTGTACATTATCGCACTCGGAACAGGTGGTACCAAGCCCAACATATCCACAATGGGTGCAGACCAATTTGACGATTTTGAACCCAAAGAAAAAGCCCAAAAACTTACTTTTTTTAACTGGTGGATGTTTAGCATATATTTTGGCACCTTTTTTTCCAACACTTTTTTGGTGTACATACAAGATAATGTTGGATGGGGCCTTGGGTATGGGCTCCCAACTGCGGCTTTACTAGTTGCTATGCTAGTATTTATAGCTGGAACACCAACTTATCGCCATAAGCCATCATCCGGGAGCCCATTTACTAAGATGGCTAAGGTACTAGTTGCTACAGCACGAAACTGGAACCGGCTTGTACCTGAAGACCCAAAAATGCTTTATGAGTTGAGCATGGATGAGTATTCGGGTCCTGGAAAGTACATGATCGGCCATTCGACTACTCTGAGGTAACTTTTTTGTATACCTTTATTTTGCGACTGTCAGTAAAAGGCTAGCAGGTGTATTCTAATATATAAATCCATAAAACTTGTTAAAACTGAAGGTTTCTTGACCGAGCCGCAGTGAGGACGGAAGAACCACTATCAGAATGGAAAGTATGTCCCGTGACCCAAGTTGAACAAACCAAACAAATGGTGAAAATGCTTCCAATCTTGGTAGCAACATTCATACCTAGCTCATTACTTGCACAAACGCACACACTCTTCATAAAACAAGGTGTAACTCTAGTTAGATCTGTGGGCCCCCATTTCGATATCCCACCTGCTTCTCTCTCAGTATTCATAACGATCTTCCTTCTGATTAGCATTGTACTTTATGATCGCTTATTCGTTCCCACAATAAGAAAATACACCAAAAACCCAAGAGGCATCACATTACTACAACGAATGATAATTGGCCTAGTCTTACATATCATTGTCATGATCATCGCTAGCATAGTGGAACGAAAACGACTTAGTGTAGTTAAAGATCATGGTATTATTAAAAATGACCAAATCGTCCCTTTGAGTATTTTCATACTACTCCCTCAATTTGCCTTAATGGGAGTTGCTGATTGTTTTTTGGAAGTTGCAAAGCTTGAGTTTTTCTACGATCAAGCACCCGAAGGAATGAAGAGTCTTGGAACTGCCTATTGGACTACAAGTATCGGGATTGGGTATTTTCTTAGTAGTTTTATTTTATCGACTGTGGTTGATGTTACAAAGAACAATGGGCACAAAGGATGGATTCTTGATAACTTAAATGACTCGCGTGTAGATTATTATTACGCGTTTTTTGCAGTGTTGAGCTTCATGAACTTACTGTTTTTCCTTGTGGTTGCGAAATACTTTGTGTACAACACTGAAGTGAACGAGGTAGACAACGAGCTGAAAGAAGATATCGGCAAGTTTACTGAACAAGGATACATCGCCAGTTGATTTAACTTCAAAGAGAATGAAATGATGTTTATAGTTTATTTTTTTGTACATTTTTTTTTCCATGTATGATTTTTTATTCATGAAGTATTAAAGTAACTTCTTGTAGTTTTTCTTTTCAACAATGTTTGTATATGGATTATTAGACAAACAATTACAAAAACAATAAACTAAATCTTTCATTAATTATAACGATTTTGGAGAATTCTGTTTAAGTACTCTTTCAATTGACTTCAGAGTAGTTATTGGACGTAGCCA
Source organism: Chrysanthemum lavandulifolium (assembly GCA_022545495.1). Classification (NCBI taxonomy): domain Eukaryota; kingdom Viridiplantae; phylum Streptophyta; class Magnoliopsida; order Asterales; family Asteraceae; genus Chrysanthemum; species Chrysanthemum lavandulifolium. The sequence goes on from CM040238.1 coordinate 181,870,909, forward strand.
CGTGGGTTGATGCTTTCAACCTTTAGAGGATGTTTGATACACTAGAATGGAAAGGTGAGAATGGGAAAGGAGGTTCATTCTCATGTTTGTTGACATAAAGAATGAAAAAGAGAATTGAATTATCATTCTCATTCTCCAATTTTGTTTCTTTAAAAAAAGTGGAGAAAGGTGGAGAATGAAAGTTTTAAAAAGACTCTTTCTCTTTATATCCTAACATGTGCAACGCACAAAACATCATAGATTTATTCTCTCCCAGTTCATCCTTTGCGTTTGTAATTTTCAACCAATTGAGGTAAATATATATCTTCTTCTTCATTTTAATTTACAATTTAATATACTCTTTATCCTTAACTAAGAGAGTTTAGTTTTAATGAATATTATATGTGCTAGTGAAGTGTATATTAGTTCTCATAAATACGGTTTAACTATTTGATCTCATAGTATTATAGAAACTAAATAATCAACTTAATAATAACAAAAGTGAAAATAAATTTTTATTTTCTATTGTACCAAACAAAGAAATGAATTCTTTAACCGATTCGACACTCTATTCTCTAATTTTGCCAAACAATGGAATCCATTCTCTTATTTCATAGTCATTCTCTTTCTTTGCTATTTCATTTTCATTGCTTCCATTCTTTGTGATTCGACTGCATCAAACGTCCCCTTAAGCCAATATCCAAATCACCCCACCTTTCCCTTTAAGCCAATATCCAAACAATTACAAAAACAATAAACTAAATCTTTCATTAATTATAACGATTTAAAGTGATTGCTAATTTAAAAATGCAACGAGCATGCTTAGTCGTTGTTAAATTAGCAACACATTTTTAAGTCAATTGTTGCCATTTCTAAATAATTAGCATCAAAGATATATCACTTGCTATTTACATTATTAGTCAACAACCTGCTTTTGGCCCTAATAATTCTATAGATACAACCTTGAAAGAACACTTCTGTAAATATATAAAACCACAAGAAAAAGTTATACCAAATGTAACTTTATTGAAATCCAAATATTGTTGATAAAATCTCTACAAAGTAAACCATCATATGATTCGCCACAATTAACGATCAAATATCCAACTAGTTATGCGATTGTAAGAACTTAAAGTACCAAAAACTTGGTCATTATAGAGTGAAGGTTTGCTAGACACTAAATGGATCACCGAATGTAGGAATATAGTTTGCTAAAGACTAATGAATCACCGAATGTAGGAACTCGATTTTGCGACCCGTGAAGAATTTCTTAACTTGTTCCTCGCACTTGAGCTCGCACTTGTTCTTGAACTCATCTTGCATGTCAACCTCAAATGCTTTCATTTGGATTTCGAGTATGCTATTAACTTCTTATTCAATCCAAGCCTCATCAGCCATTCTTGAAGTGTATGTGCGAGATCTTTTTGCCTTCTTATAGATCCGGTCTACTTGTTTTGTAAGCCCAAATCCATACCCATTGCTGTTCTTGGTAAAACCAGTGGCCTCTACCCATGCTTCACCATCAAATGGAATATCAACTAAATCATCAACATTGCTCTTTTTCTTGACAATCTCACGATACTTAGTTGATGCCCTTTCCGCGCTGAGATCGCACCAGTCACCTTTACCTTTGTCTTTTTTGTGCAACTTTTCAAAAAACTTTAATTCTGTTAGCTCAATACCCAATTCAGTCTCTTGCACAAAATAACATAAAATAAACAGATAAACATAAATTTATTAAGATCACAAGTCATTAATAGATAAATGAAACCTCAGTTAAATCCAAAAAAACCAAATGAAATACAGTTTCACCAAGTAGTGCTCCTTGTAAAACAAGGTTTTGGTATAAGAAAATATGAATCTGGACTGAACCAAAGCTAACCTTATCTTTAAGTAGGGCTCACCGGGTCTCATTAGACTTGCAATAATTGACTCGCACAAATATTATAACCAATGTTTAGCTGTTATTCAACCGTCTAAATCATCCTTTTGCCATGACAAAATAGATATGAGGTTCTAAATAAACACCTGAGGGCTCAAATAATACTCTGGTCAATTTGAACTTTCTAAGTTTTGAGAGTTGGAGCTCAAATCTAAGTTATTCAAGAAAGCTAAACCTTATAGTATACCTTTTACCTTTTCTAACAGCAATTAAAGGAAACTTGAGTTTAGATTAGTAATACTATACAAGACCTGATGAATACATATATCGATCTTACTATGTAAAAACCCTGAGTTTTCTCTCAAGCTTAACAAGCTAAGAGCCTAAGACAAACCCCGTTAGTCGATCAAGCATCAAGCTAAGAGCCTAAGACGAACCCCGTTAGAGTTATTAGGAACACTCTAAAAGAGTTTTAGACTTAGAGGGATTCAAAATCACGACTTCTTATTTTTGACAAAACGCCGACTCAAATATTTTATCAAACGCCTCTAGCCAAGGCTTTTTCAAGCCTGGGAGACGCATACTTTTCATATAAAATCAAGTGAAAGTATTCGTATGACCGTAATCCGTGGTACGTCTTCTTTAATCATGCAACGAGTTTACTCCCTTATTGGTATTAAAAAGTCAAACGTCTCTTTGCGTAAACGCATCCTTTCCGGTTATGGGAAATACTTTACTTGTGATGCAAACTACTTAGCTTTTTTGCATCAAGATGATTATTGATTAAGTCAAGTGTTGGTTAATTACGAATTATGATATTGTAAATACTTGATTTTGGGTTATTTCGATTTATAATTATCCTTTGCATTTTTTCATTTCTCTTTTCCCAATCACATTCCATAATCATTATTGTGTAACTCTTTTTTTCCTTAATGACAATATGATTAATCTCATAGTCAAACCTTTGATAATCATTTTTATCCTCATCAAATAAACCTTAAACCATTTCAAAATTTTTCAATCTCATCCTTCCACATGCCAACTCAAATCCTTAACATTCATTTTTTATTCCCTTACACACATTGTACTTTATTGTACCTTTGTCTCCCAAAATTTCCTTCTTCTCTCACATCAAAACATTCATATCCACATACTTACTATTCACTCTCTTCTTCACTTCACCACACACACATTATTTAAATTTGAATTTCACACAAACACTCAAAAATCATCCTATACACTTCTCTCTCCCACTCACTCGCACTCTCACGATTTTGAAATTCAAATATCACACACACTCTCTTACAATCCTTCCTTCACACACTTTGTCAACTCACTAACTACCAACATTCAAATTTAAAATTTGAATTTGAAACATAAGCTCTCCATCACATCACCATCACATCATTTAAACTCGCTTCAAACTCACTCCCATCTCTCCTGTCATCTTGTAATAAAATATTTATTGGCATATTTTTTCTTCCTAACCATGCCAACTCATCTAACCCAACCATGGTTAACTTCTATCCAATGTCCACAATTTGAATTCGTCGTTCAATTGGATTACTAGTAGAAGCAAACGGAAAGTTTCTTTTAGTTGGTTAGATTGGTTTAGCAATCCATGTATCTCTTGATCTTCATTCTGCTTGTATTTGTTTTCCTAGCATCCTGCTAGTTGTTTAATTGAAATGCCGTTTCAAAAAAAAAAAAAAAAAACTTCATAAATGATTTTATCAAATGGCTATTTGAGTTGGTTGACCTTGAGTATGAGAATAGCGGAAAGTTCAAAGTGTGAAGTACAATTAGGGGGTTTAGCAAGGTCGGGTAGTTAAAATGCCAAAATCCCGAAAAATCCGGATCGGCATTCTGGCACGCTGACTGCACTCCAACACACGGGCAGCGCGCCAACATCGTAATGATTTTTCACCTTTTTTGAACATTGCAATTTATTATGCATTTTGAAACTCTATTACTTTAATAATATTGTTTTCGGACGGCTTTTATGGTCTAGCCGAACCGGTGGTGACTCAAGTTTCCGATTGAATCTGTTGGTCCGGTCCATTTTTTAAAACCATATGTACCATCAACTTGTTACATATAAATTATATGAAGCTTTTGTGTGTTTTATTAGTTTGTACAATATGTATAATAACAAGTATTTTTCTTATTAGGGTGTTTCAAAATAACATTTATTAGGTAATTATTGTTTTAGATGTTTTTCTTTCTTATATTAAATTACTTTTATATATATATATATATATATATAAATATATTTTTAAAACATATCTACAAAAGTGGTTTAAAGTATTGCAACCAGTCTATTATAGATGTACTTATTAAAATTTGTCATTATAAGCAAGTGTTGAATCTTAATTTTTTAAGCTTTCAAAATTAGAAATGTCTCAAATGCTTTATAATGTGGTATAGATATGCACGTTTTCATACTTTATAGATCATCTAAAAATCTTCCTACTTTGACGTGTACAATTTTTATCAATCGAATTTACTGTAAAATGATTAGAATTTCACAAAACTTGTACTAAAATACATAGATGATGAATGTTTTTTGAATATGCAAATTTTATAAAATTTAAATGTTCATCACCAAATAAAAATCTAACATTAAACTTACATTAATGAATGATCTAAATAATTACGTGTAAAAGAATGATTCTTTAATGTATTATACATAGCATTAATCATTTGTATATGTTGCATATTAATTTGTAGGGAGAATTGCATATATATCCCTTCAAAGGTTAATAATTGCGTATATATCCAAGCAAAACTAATAATTACGTATATATCCTTGCAAAAACTTAAATGTGTCATATATATCCAAATCGTTATTTTGTACATATTTAAAACCTTAAAATACATAATAGTTATATTTTAAATGTGAAATGTCAATTTTACCCTTATTCTAATTTTTTCTCCCAACCTTTACATATGTGCTCTTAACATCTAGTAACAAAAGATGTATATGATCCTTAACAGCTAGTGACAAAAAAAAAACTAGTTTTGTATTCGTTATTTCTAATACAGATTTTGATTAAATGATAAGTAAGAATACTCTTATACCATATATGAAGCTGCCAAAGCAAAAAGGCTCATCGAAAGAAATCAACCAAGTAATAAAGCAACAAACACTCTTGACATCAAACACCCATAACGTGAGAAGATTTCTTATTAATTGTTTTTGGCAAAGAAACCCACAACTCGAAGATGCTGGCTTGCATAAGATTTGGATGATAAACAATTGAAAATAAACAATGGCAATTAAATCAAATAAAAACAAGAATAATACTTGTGAAAATTAATACAATTAACTACAAAGGAAAATGCAATTGAAAATGATTATGATTTATGATTTTCCCCAATCACTATTAGGGTTTAGAGTTGTAGAAGACAATATAAGGGTAAAATTGACATTTCAGATTGAAATTATATTTATCACATATTTGAAGGTATTAAAAACTTTTAAATATCTATAAAATAATGATTTAGATATATATGAAATTTTCAAGTTTTTAAAAGGATATATACGTAATTATTAGTTTTGCTTGGATATATATGTAATTATTGTCTTTTGAAAGGATATATATGCAATTGCCCCTAATTTGTATTTCTTAAAATTAATGCATGAAGGAAAATGAAGACATCAAGCACTCAAACCAAGGGCAAAAGTTCAATATAGATCTCAAATTTACCATAGATTGACGAACCAATAATACCATTCATTTTTTTATTATAATAAACTTTCACCTTTTTTAAAAATTAATATCTCGCAAACCGTTAATCGTTACGCGATAAAAATTATACCATCATGACGAGAATTAAATTATCTTTCTATAGATATGCACTACTATATATTTTAACAATTTTTTTCAAAATTTCGGTCAATAAAAATCATATATGATTTGTGAAAATCATATATGATTCGATTTTCTGAATCATATATGATTTTCACAAATCATATATGATTCGTAAAAATCATATATGATTCGTAAAAATCGAATCATACATGATTTTTGAAAATCATATATGATTCGTAAAATCATATATGATTTTTCTGACGGAATTTTGAAAAAAAATTTGTCAAAATATATAAAAGTGCATACCTATAAAAGATAATTTAATTCTCGTCAGCGATGGTGTATTTTTATAGTTTGAAAATTAACCGTTTGTAAGATATGTTGTTTTAAAAAATGAAAATGATTTTTATTAATTTAGATAAAAAATTGAGGCTATGATTGGTTCATTTGTTATATGACAAATATGAGTTCTATATTGATCTCAACTCCAAACCAAGTAGTTCTCCATGTGGTTCACCACTTATACTAGTGCCAAAGAAAGATGGAGGTTGGCGAACGTTGGTACGCGTGCATAGGTTATCCAATTTCTAAACAAGAACAACGTTAAGAATCGATTTTGTCTTCCACGAATCAATGATTTATTAGACCAAGCAAGTATGTCGCTATTTTACCAAACTCAATTTACGGTCCGGAAATCACCAAGTTCGGATCCGTGAAGATGATAATGGATGACTGCATTTAAAACACGACAAGGATTGTATGAATAGTTAGTGATGCCATTCAAGTATATGCAACGCGCCATCTACCTTTATGCGGTTGACGAATGATACTCTTTGCCCTCATATTGATGATTTCGCCGTTGTCTCACCTCAACGACATACTCATTTACGGTCGAAATAAAAAATTGGAGCATTTGTAGCATTTGGAAAAATGTTCAACTTACTCAACAACTAAAGCGCAGATAGGTGAAACCGGACGGACCGGCCAGACCGGACCGGACCGAAACCGAGTTCGCCAAAGTTAAGACCGAGACCGGACCGAATTTGGTCGGTCCGGTCTCGTCCGCTCGGTCCGGTCCGGTCTTCGATCGGTCCGGTCCAAAACGCCCAATCGTCGGTTTTCGTCGGTTTTGGTCCGGACCGGACCGGACCGGACCGACCGAGGACCGATTGCCCAAAGCGAGACCGCGGACCGGACCGAATGTGGTCGGTCCGGTCTCGGTCCGTCGTGTCCGGTCGGTCCTTCGGTCGGTCCGGTCCGGCCGGTCCGTTTGCTCACCCTTACTAACAACACCAACAACGCCAACTTCATTTAAACAATAATAAATGTGTGTTTGGTAAGAAAAACTTAATTATATCTGTGGACGTATAGTCCGGGCTGTGCCAGGAATGGGTCAGGCCCGGCAGACAGCGGCCCACTCTACGATCTAAACCCTAATCCATGCCCTATAAATACATGGCTGGATCTCCTTCTTGAGGACATGATAGATGGGACGATAACATGACAGGTTACTCTAACCCTAACTCATCACATCACACCGATACTAACTTGATCGTCGGAGGTGGACCCCGGGGCTACGGCCTCGGGTCCACTCCTAACGGGTTCTCTTTGTTGACAGGTCTACTTAGGGCTCGAGAAGACGACAAACGGCCAAGGGAGAGTCGTCGAATCCAGCCCGCGCCAGATTATGCATCAACAAGTTGGCGCCATCCGTGGGACCCGAACAAAATATTTTGTCTCGTATGCCCACCATATATTGTCACCAGCTGACTTACGGTATGAATACACTCATTAAGGTTAGCGACAACTTATCGAATCATTTATGAATACACTCATTCGTGTCAAGAGACTTGGCTTATCAAATCGTGTTTCACCCATGTGATTTGGCTAAATGTTAAAACATGATAAATCGTATATAATATTGTCCAAGCTTAAACCAAGACATATTGTTTATTAATTAATTAAGGCCATCCAAGTTGTTACACGGTACCCAATTTAGAAAACAACAAGTATAAGAATCATAATATTTCTTTACATGAGATACAAGAATGTGTAATAGTCTATTCTTTTATTAAGACAGATAAAAGGAAAAGTTCGCACGATCGGACCTATTTTATCTTTTAGCCGCGAATTAATTCGCGCATATACTGTTTTTACGGTTGGGTATGCCTGTTCGCGCTTGTTTGTACGATCGAACAACGCAGTCACGATAAATCTACCCGCGTTAGGCCGTGCGTTCAGACATCTTCGCAGATTAGCTACGAGCAAACACCACGATGCTAGTCAATCGCCATGAGCGCACTGGACAAAGGCCGTGGTCATGTTATGTTCATCTGCGATCATCCACAAACGCTCGAGTCTATGCGGTCACGATATATCTATCTCGCCTATTAGTCGTGGTCACGATGACGTCCATCCCGTTTTTTTTTATATTAAAAAAAAAAAAAAAAAAAAAAAAAACAATTAATTATTTATGTAGTTTGTAAAACCTCGCGATAGGGGTAATTCGTGACCGCCACTTCTCTTATGTGTTAAGTTCACATGCTATGTGCTATATATTGCTTCACTTCATTAGGTTTTATATGTTTCGATTTGTGGCATATATTTTAATATTTGCATTAAGTGTTTTACGTGAGCATAACTAAGTTTAATGCTCCCACACAAGTAGCACCATCAAACTTGGGGGCTACCAGGTATATAATACCACTGCTTCCGTCACGCGTCACGCAGTATACTTGAAGCAAGTATTGCAAGCCCTAGACAAAGACGGATTTAAATATTCGCACCATCTTGCCGCAGGGAGACGCCCTCATCGGTTGTAAAGACGGATGTAATGCGCGCAGGAACGCCTTCCGTCGCACCTCTTTGTCGCACACGCCTTGCACTTCGCCATGTGGCACGTCTTCGTCGCACTTCTTTGTCGAGCACAAGACACTTCGCCACGTACACGCCTTCCGTCGCACCATGTGCGCCACTTACTTGTACAAAAGGTACGCCTACCCGAGATGCAAAGATACGGGATCCACTTTCACCATTGTGAGACTCTCACAATCGCAATGTCATCGTTATCGAACTATAAAACTACGTGTTCTTCTTACGGGGTCTTACCGCACACGCGTGGCGGAAACCCAGCATATGTGCTAAACAGAGACGCCATGGGCCAAGTGCGACCGTCGCATTTGGGTGCGCAATATGGTCCGTCCCATGTGCACACTTGAGTTGCGCACATGGGCCATGCCGTCATGATTGATTAGGCCCACGCGCCATGAACATAACTTAAGTCTAGCATAACATAGCCATGCACTATCTCATACTAGACTTGGGGGCTTGTGGACGATAGTCCGGACCGGGCCAGAATGGGTCGGGCCCGCAGACAATGCCCACTCTGCGATCTAAACCCTAATCTGTTGAGTTTATGATATATAAAATACAAGAAACATAAAGACATCAAGAGTACAACGGAAGACTAAAGATCATAACAAATAAATAATTAATCGAAGTATACGTAACGCACTCTCTTGCGAATGTCGATCTCTTGAGCAAACCAAAGAAGTGATTTATAGAGTTGTTCTCACCGCTCTATAACTCAAACCAACTGTTGTAAGAATAGTGTCTTACAACCACGCTCTTGTACACACGAATTAACCAACGAATCAAGCGATTGCTAGATCTAACACAAGTCCTCGTTTAAGAAAAACGAAACCAAACTCCCTTACAAATGGGGTGTTCGGCCGATTGGGACAAGAGAGGAGAGGAGAGATCTAGGGTTAATTCAATGCACAAGTGTATGAAACCCAGAACCTAACCTCTTTATATACTAGTAGGTAAACTTAGGAACAAGTTTATGAATTAGGGCTTTGAAGGCCCCTATGGCCGCCATGTAGACAATCCCAAAGGAAATCCATAACTTTTCCAAGTTTTCCATTTCTAGTCCTTTCTTTTCATTTAACGGTCGTTAGTCATTTTTCCGTTAAATACTTAACGATCGTTAACCGGACTTAATGTGTAATAATTAATCGTAAACATAAACATTAATTATTAACTTTAATTCTCATTCGCTAATGTGTGCATCCGTGGTCACGAGTTCGAATCCGGACATTCACATGTTTGTAAGTATTTACATTTCCAACAGCCCCACTGGATATGTTTACAAAACGTGAAATGACATTGGTTAGCGTCTAGCAACACGCCAATGCCCCGGTACAACTCGTGTATGGTTTTCTGGAGAAAACCAAGTTTGATGATTCATCATCATATTCATCCTTTGTTTCTAATACCATGTTAATAAGAATATGGATCTCACTCATTTCTTAATTAACTATTCTGCTTCTCGCTTTATATGATTGAGTAAGATTACCAATTCTTCCGAACATATTCCGGAAGACCTTGGGTATGGCCATACAAACATCTTAACAATCCTACGAGGGCCCAAGAGTATTATACTTCAAAATAAATTTGAAGGAAACAAATCCCATTTTGACTACAAGCAGATTCATAAATTTCGCAACACTTTTGAAAACAACCCTTATAACTACCGCCACGATAGCGTTAGATTGCTTCACAAAATGCACTACATCCATGACATATCTCGGTATCTCAAGTCGAGGATAAATATCCATGATATACTTAATGACAAAGATCCATAAAGTATCATCATGTGGGTGGGATAAGTCCTATACTCAATCCATTGAATATCATCTCGAATTAGTCATGCTACGCATCAATATACTTTCAAGTATATTCTAACTAATACTCGATTTGTCTTAATTCAATATCATTCCCATGTTATTGATTGACAACGGACTATTTAGAATAACTTAAGTTATTCAAGGATTTAAACATGCAAATACAGGATACAATATTATAAATGAAATTAAACGTATACCGTACTTTAATTCATTATAAATAATAATTATTTAACATCCTTTATCCAAATACTAAATAGATCAATGCATGATAATACTAGTTAATGAATTTTGCCACAAGTCATGAGAATCATACTTGTTGACAAGGCATCATTTCAATTAACTTTGATCTATAGGAATTTTGAGAATACTTATTTCAAGAATTCAATAAGTGAATTTCTTGTATATGTTTACACATATCTTGATATTGTCATATCATTCCATAAGGTGCGTGATAACCTGAACCACCCTTTTATGACAATTATCTTTCAAAACTTTAAAGTTTTAAAGTATTCTTCATTCTTTAATGTATAATGCAACTATGCTCTTAGTTGAGCATAACTAGTCAACATGGTCATCATCAAGGATACCATGACTAGAATCGAGTGTCATCTCAATTATACCAAGATCATTGTGTACAACAATATGCTCTTTAAACATCCGTAAACTTTGAATGCTTATAGTGTAATGTTGGTGCCTACCAAAACTCAAGTTTGTTGGCAATGACAATTATGAAACAATTGTCATATAATCATCCATAGAATCTAGGAGCATCTCCGCATCGTGGAATGTGATTCTAAATCCAAACATATTCCTTTTAAAATATTTATTACACTAACAACTTTCAATGTTGTCAAATCATCTTGTAATCAAGCATGACATAACAATCTTACAACATGATATACATGATGAATCTTTAAGTTAGACTTTAAGATCTCATTATATATCCATCATGTTCTATTAGACTCATTTATTTACCGCATATGTTTATAGTAACAAACATATATTCCAAGGTTGTATGTCTTATTTCCAAATCTTACAAACAAAGTTTCATTCCCAATTAAAACTTAATTTAGGTGGAATGTAGTTGCCCATACAACATATAAGATTTAAAAATAATACTCCCACTAGCTTTCAGGAATACTTATGAGCTATCTTATTTTAATTATTAAATCAAACATGGATTTAATATTAAACATAAGAATCATCTCCTAGATGCATGCATATATCCATTCATGGATTCTTGCAATCTGTACATATTCAAAGATTATTTGAATTCATAAAACTCCTTTTGCATTACTTATCGTCCTCGCAAAAGTAAAGAGTTTTTGATATTCAATGTCAAAATTTCATATCAATGAAACTAAGTATGACAATTATAATCTTTATACTTTTATTTAATGTATCTAGAAAAGAATATTCAATCATAGTTAATTGCTTAAATATGATTAATATTATTATCACTAGACATGCATTAAATATGTGTACAATATTGTCCATATGATTTCTACTTAAAGATTTAAACCACTAGGGTTTCCATCCTTTGAAGAAACTCATATTCATTATTAAGATAAACCACGTATCTAAAGTTGATTATCTCTATGGACAGCATCTCTACATTCATAGTATGATTGATTTACCACAATTCAACATTTGGTAAAATTCATCATTATGATTAACAGGCTTACCATGATCCTGTAACTCATATTCCCCAGCATATTAAATATCTGAGATATCCTTACGGATCTATGAATGACAATTCCATCATATTAAGGTCTATCATTTTCATGTTTAGCCTCATCATGATAATTGCTAGTGCATTTTAGAAGATTATGTATTTTGTAATTCAATCTAAACAAAACTCCCACTTGCCTTTTAAAAATTTAAATATTACCTTTAAATATTTTAGCAAGTAGAGCAACAATACATTGTTCTCTTTTGGGATATTACAAAAAACATTGACAGTTCCTGACATTAGTTTGTTACAACTCACTCTATAAGTAGTTTAACAAAATTCAGAACTTCATTTATAAGACTTAATGTGATTCATCACATTCCATAAACAAATGGTGTCTTATCAATCTTCTAGGTTGGAGTCTTATTGAGTATATTCAATCTATACTCAATCTACTAACCTTGATAACTTTTGGAAGAAACTATAGTTATCTTGAATCAAACATGCCAATAGATTTTGATTCTTCTAATCGAACATACCATAAAACTATGGTATTTCATTAGAATTAATATTGTAAGATAATCTAACAATATTTAAGATAACCATCTACTCTTTGGCTCATCTATTTACCAACAAAGTAAAACTTAATGGTACAATAGAATTACCAAGTCAATTGCATGTATTATAACACAAGTATTTTGACCAAGTCAAAAGACATATCGCTTATAATCCCACTATACGTTATAAGTCATTGATCAACTCATTGACTTCATGCATATGTCTTAAAACATAGCAAGTTAACGCCTTACTTATATTGTAAGTCTTGTATTAAAAGACTTCATGTTTGTGACTTTACAAAATCATAAACATTTATAATAAAAGTAATTATGAACACCACCTCGTGTTTCAATTAATATTTCAAGTTAATATTTACTACATATATTTAAGTCATTCAACGAATACTTAAATTCAAAGTAGTATTAGATTACTTCATTTAATTATGTTATTCCATGAAATGTTCAACGAAGAAACCGCAAAATCATCCATGCTCGTTCTCACGACACGTGTATATTTTACCTTGGGCTACAATCTAGTTCACGTTCTCACGCAACATAAATTGTAACTACAAGTGTTTCTTAAATATTGAATAACATAAATATTTAAAATAAAGTAGTCTTTGTTATCATCTTGACACATGTTCTTAATAAGGCAATCATACATATTTAAATGTATACTTCCTATTAGAACGTTATTCTCTTACTTTACAGTCAAGAGAATCCATTTAAATCATGTTAATATGTGTTGTACCTTGCACACAATAAAGATTTCTCCCACTTGTGCATGGAACAACATCATGTAGCATATAAACAACACGATACACATTCGTTTATTTGATTAATATGATTTGTGTCATAGATATAACTAGTAGATATAGGACTATTTTGATTTGTAAGGAAACGCACATGACAATCCTTAAAAAAACTTGAGTGCCTACAATTTGAAAGTAATTATCTTTGAAGATAACGGGTTACTACAGGAAATAAGGCTTGTAGCTCCCACTGAATTAGAAATCAATAAAACAACTTCTTATTCAAGAATGCAACACAAATGCTCCCACCGAATCGACAACATTGTAAGTGTTGCATAACCCAGTGAAAACAACTTGCTTGCTTTTTACTTTCCTACACCTTTAAAGAACCATACGTAATCATTACTAAGGTACTAAAAGGTGTATTCTACTCTATAAATGATGGGTTATCCATCATTGTTATTAACTCGAAAAATTGGGTATGCAATTTCTTCCTTAACAGGCCTACTATGCCCATACTGGTATGTAGCACCTTTAAAGGCTAAAGCCAAACAACTAGATAAAATATACTAGTTTGCCTTTTACCAATTTTCGCGGTAATTAGTCTAGCTTCTAATTTAGTAACTCACATACATATTTTCCAGTTAACCAACATTCATGTTGTTACAAAAGGATTCATTCACCAAATGAAGGTAATGAAATCTTTATGGAAAATAAGATGTGCAATTCATTGCTATGAGTTACATTTAGAATTTTGACAATTCAAATGTTCCTATTATACCTTTCTCATTCATGAAAAGGAATAGGATTGAGTCTCATGATTCTCCCATGGAAAAGAGACTTCGTTTGTCTTTTCGGTAAATTATTCTCGATCAAACATTTGTTTGAAAGCAGAATGGATCAATTTACTGATCAAAGACTAAACCTCGTTTACGGTTAAATGTTCCATTTATACATTCAAAAGAATTACAAAATTCAATTTTAGTATTTTCGATAATTTTCCTTTTCAATAAACAATTAAATACCCAAGGTTCATATTCATATAACCAATTAGTTATTATTGAAACTAGGATCCAAATTGTCATAATTTCATCACGTCAGTTGATCTGCTAGTAATGAACCTTATACAAAATGGTAGAGCTATTGCTCAATTGCCAATTTCAATTGCAATTCCTAGATTTATGGGATTTACATATAGCCAATATCAATCGCCATGTAAACATGTTTTATCCCATCTTATGCCTTGAGTTTTCGCCACCGCCTAACTCAATTAAGTTGTCCAACTTAAGAAAGCGCAAAATCGTCCATGCCCGTTCTCACGACACGTGGACATTTTACCCTTTGATTAAGATCTAAGTCACGTTCTCACGCAAATAGAAAGTAATCTTAGGTGTTTCCGTTTCGTTGGATGGCATATAACTTAAATTAAAGGGTAATAGTTTTGATGTTAAATCAAATATGTACAAAGATGTCATGCATTCATCTTTGTAGCATAGTTTTTATTAAAACATTTATATCTTGTTTTAATGTATAAGCTTTTCATCATCAAACTTTAATTGAGGTATTGGATTCACCAATCAAGGAATTTAGTGTTAATTATCATCCATTATACCGTACATTTGCATAAGTGTAAACACTTAGTGTTTCGGATAATTACCACCAAGTGGCGCATGGAATTAAAACTAATTCGCCTTAAGATGAGCTTGCACATTTAATGGCTTACTAAGTAGCTCCACCGAACTTACAGAGGCGAGGACCATGTACGCTAAAGCACAACCTTAGACATCCTTTCAGTGTGACTGCGCACTTCTTTAAACCCCTTTATTAGTTCATTCTCATGGGTGAGCCTTTCGGACCATTTGTACCAAAGTCATCAATCAATTAAACGATTATGATTACTATGCTTATAAAATACATGTTTCACCATTGTTTAGGTCGGTTTATTTTTCTTGTAAAATACCCTTGTTACAAAACACAAACAAGCAAATATTTATAAAATAAACAAATAAACAACGAATGCATAACAAATAAAGGTCATGCATATCAAATAGCCACATGCAAACGGTTTTGATAAATCCTATTAATAACCAATTAATAATGATTGAGGTCTTCCCCAATTTTAGATCTATCATAATTTAGTGTATATCACTTAAACAAGAAAGACATACAATAAAAGCAGGTCCATGATAAAACATGCAGATAATTATCATGGACATAAAATTACACTTAACAATTAATGCAATTAAATCAAAGTTACGCAATACACATAAAGTTGCATGCATCTTAGGGTTTCTAATCCAATTAAAACAATAGTTTACAAAACCCTAATTAGGGCACCAAAAACCCCCCCTCAAAATTAGGGTTTAGGTTTAGCAAACCCTAGATCTAAGCATACAAATAATAACACATTCATGTTTATTTTAATTATGTGTTTCAGTAATTAATTACTTGTTAAACATGGCTCTTGATGCCACTGTTGAGTTTATGATATATAAAATACAATAAAACATAAAGACATCAAGAGTACACAATGAAGACTAAAGATCATAACAAATAAATAATTAACGAAAGTATACGTAACGCACTCTTGCGAATGTCGATCTCTTGAGCAAACCAAAGAAGTGATTTATAGAGTTGTTCTCACCGCTCTACAACTCAAACCAACTGTTGTAAGAATAGTGTCTTACAACCACGCTCTTGTACACACGAATTAACCAACGAATCAAGCGATTGCTAGATCTAACACAAGTCCTCGCTTAAGAAAAACGAAACCAAACTCCCTTACAAATGGGGTGTTCGGCCGATTGGGACAAGAGAGAGAGAAGGAGAGATCTAGGGTTAACTCAATGCACAAGTGTATGAAACCTGTAGAACCTAACCTCTTTATATACTAGTAGGTAAACTTAGGGAACAAGTTTATGAATTAGGGCTTTGGAAGGCCCTATGGCCGGCCATGTAGACAAGCCCAAAGGAAATCCATAACTTTTCCAAGTTTTCCATTTCTAGTCCTTTCTCTTTTCATTTAACGGTCGTTAGTCATTTTTCCGTTAAATACTTAACGATCGTTAACGGACTTAATTTGTAATAATTAATCGTAAACATAAACATTAATTATTAACTTTAATTCTCATTCGCTAATGTGTGCAATCCCGTGGTCACGAGTTCGAATCCGGATATTCACATGTTTGTAAATATTTACATTTCCAACAAATCCATGCCCTATAAATACATGGCTGGATCTCCTTCTTGAGGACATGATAGATGGGACGATAACATGACAGGTTACTCTAACCCTAACTCATCACATCACACCTATACTAACTTGACCGTCGGAGGTGGACCCCGGGTCCACTCCTAACGGGTTCTCTTTGTTGACAGGTCTACTTAGGGCTCGAGAAGACGACAAACGGCCAAGGGAGAGTCGTCGAATCCAGCCCGCGCCAGATTATGCATCAACAATATCTTGATTTAGCGGTTGGTGGTGGTAATTTGTAGGTTGATCCAGAAAAGATAAAAGCCAAAGGATTGGCCACGGCCGAATTCCGTCACCCACGAAGTTCAAAGCTTCATGGGAGCATGTCAGTACCTTCGCAAATTCATTCCACATTTCTTGGTTACATCATCATTACATGCTGTAACAAAGCCGAATTCCAAGTTTGAATGGATGAGTAAACACGATGATACATTTCTTTTGCTAAAAAAGAATGATAAGCAAAGCACCGGTTCTTGCACTATATCAAACTTACAACAACCCTTCGAGTTAGAGACCGTTGCATTCTAGGTATGCAATAGAAGTTGTATTGTTGCAAGAAGCAAAGCCAGTCGCTTATCATTCAGAGATGTTCCAGGGAGCTCAAAAGAATTACATCACATATGAAAAAGAATTATTGGCGCTACATCAAGCATTGAAGCACTGGCGGTGTTACGACTTGGAAAAGAAACAGTGGTACGCACGGATCACCAACCATTGTGTTATGAATGTGATTAGAACCCTAAGGGTCGTTTGGTATTTTATGATCTTACAGTTTGAGCGTGTATAACACGCTTTAGTATTTTATTATCATAGGTCGGTTTTTTTTGCTCACAGAAGATATCGGAAGTTTAATGAACAAGGTTCATCGCAGTTAACTCGAGATTTGTGAGAATATAAAGATTACTGAATCTGTTTTTCCTGTACAAACTTTTCCATGTATGTTGATTGTTTTATAACTTGAGCATATTGTATTAGTTTTCTTTTCATCTATGTTTTAAGCCTAAACAAATTTGATTTAAAATAAGTTTTCTGGTGCATTGACTATTGATTGGATCACTCACGTTATTGGGCCGAATTCTAACATAGGGGTGACAAGGATTTGATCATTTTGTATTGTTCTTTCTATTGTTGGTGACTTTTGTTCCGTCAAGTATATTTAGGTAAGTGTGATTTACTATAGACGAATGAGAATCTTTGTTATGCTCGGACAGTTAGGAGGTGCGAAGTGCATACTTGTTTAAGCTAACATGATTTCCACCACTAGGAGTGGTGGTCAAAGGAAAGCACCCCGAATCGGTATTAACGGATTTTTCCTTATGTTTTCTGCCAAAACTCGAGTTTTGTCTCATACTCTCATGGCCAACCAACACAATTATTGATTCTCATCAACTACCATAACCGCTTTTAACTGTGTTTGTATAACATAGCACATTGGTATAAAAACATACGAAAACTCACATAGGCTTTTTGTTTTTCTACTCACACAAGCTTTTTGGTTTTCTATGCTTTGTTTGACTAAGTGAGTGTATTGATTGTATTATTCTGATAGAGATTTGGTATAACCATCCAAGAATATCATCACACCCTTTGACCCATATATCAAACATTTAGTTGATTCCAACAAAAATGGAGCAATGAAAATGCCGAAAAGTAGCATAATATTGTCTTATTAAGTCTTTGAAAATGACAATTAGTTGCATAATTAAGTCATGATATCAAACTAGTCCAAACTAAACTTAGGAATCTGCATTCTCTTATTTTACACATATATGATCGTAAGAGACTATAAAAACTCAACTAGCCTCGATATGCATATAATCTAACTCTGTGTATTTGTCTTGTGCATGTGTGAGTGTATTTGTATATGATGGTTTTGGAAGAGAGGAAGAGATTGGACTAAGACAAGATTTTACACAAGACGGGACTACTGATCTTAAAGGAAGACGTGTTTTGAGACCAAACGGGAAATGGAAAGCTTGTTACTTTATGCTTGGTTAGTCCATTTCGATCACTAAATTTGCCACCTCTAAAAACCAAGTTTATTAACACGTATGCTAAATTTGCAGGATATGAAGTGTGTGAAAGGATGGCATACTATGGAATATCAACGAATCTCGCCTTGTACTTGACACGAGAAATGAAGGAAGGAACAGTGAAATCATCGAATAGTGTTACAAATTGGGTTGGAACCGTATGGATGACACCTATTATAGGTGCTTATATTGCGGACACATATCTTGGGAGATACTGGACTTTCATGATTGCTTCCATTGTTTACGTTATGGTAAGATAACTCATTCTGACCCGTAACCAATCCGCCCAACGTCCCAATCTAAGGGCACGAATTTTTGCAACGAACTAACTTTGTTTGTTGTTTTTCCAAACAGGGCATGTTCTTACTCACACTTGTGGTTACCATCCCGTCGTTAAAACCACCATCTTGTGGTAAAAACATAAGTTACCTAGACTGTGATAAACAACCGTCGTCTCTTCAAGTTGGCATCTTTTATTTTGCACTGTACATTATCGCACTCGGAACAGGTGGGACCAAGCCCAACATATCCACAATGGGCGCAGACCAATTTGACGATTTTGAACCCAAAGAAAAAGCCCAAAAACTTACTTTTTTTAACTGGTGGATGTTTAGCGTATATTTTGGCACCTTTTTTTCCAACACGTTTTTGGTGTACATACAAGATAATGTTGGATGGGGCCTTGGGTACGGGATCCCAACTGCGGCTTTACTAGCTGCGATGCTAGTATTTATAGCTGGAACACCAACTTATCGCCATAAGCCATCATCTGGGAGCCCATTTACTAAGATGGCTAAGGTACTAGTTGCTACAGCACGAAACTGGAACCGGTTGTACCTGAAGACCCAAAAGCTTTATGAGTTGAGCATGGATGAGTATTCGGGTCCTGGAAAGTACATGATTGGCCATTCGACTACTTTGAGGTAACTTTTTTGTATGCCTTTATTTTGTGACAGAGTCAGTAAAAGGCTAGCAGGTGTATTCTAACATATAAATCCATAAAAATTGTTAAAACTGCAGGTTTCTTGACCGAGCTGCAGTGAGGACGAAAGAACCACTTTCAGAATGGAAAGTATGTCCCGTGACCCAAGTTGAACAAACCAAACAAATGGTGAAAATGCTTCCAATCTTGGTAGCAACATTCATACCTAGCTCATTACTTGCACAAACGCACACACTCTTCATAAAACAAGGTGTAACTCTAGTTAGATCCGTGGGCCCCCATTTCGATATTCCTCCTGCTTCTCTCTCAGTATTCATAACAGTCTTCCTTCTGATTAGCATTGTCCTTTATGATCGCTTATTTGTTCCCACAATAAGAATATACACCAAAAATCCAAGAGGCATCACATTACTACAACGAATGATAATTGGCCTTGTTTTACATGTCATTGTCATGATCATCGCTAGCATAGTGGAACAAAAACGACTTAGTGTAGCTAAAGATCATGGTATTATTAAAAATGACCAAATCGTCCCTTTGAGTATTTTCATACTACTCCCTCAATTCGCCTTAATGGGAGTTGCTAATTGTTTTTTGGAAGTTGCAAAGCTTGAGTTTTTCTATGATCAAGCACCTGAAGGAATGAAGAGTCTTGGAACTGCCTATTGGACTACAAGTACTGGAATTGGGTATTTTCTTAGTAGTTTTATTTTATCGGCTGTGGTTGATGTTACAAAGAACAATGGACACAAAGGATGGATTCTTGATAACTTAAATGACTCCCGTGTGGATTATTATTATGCTTTTTGCAGTGTTGAGCTTCATGAACTTGTTGTTTTCCTTGTGGTTGTGAAATACTTTGTGTACAACACTGAAGTGAACGAGTCAGACAACGAGTTGAAAGAAGATATCGGCAAGTTTACTGAACAAGGATACATTGCCAGTTGATTCAACTTCAAAGAGAATGAAATGATGTTTATAGTTTATTTTTTTGTACAAATTTTTCCATGTATTATTTTTTATGAGTAAGGATCAAATAAGAAGCAAAATTAAAATAAGAATGGTGAAAAGAAACCACATCCGCACATTTCAGATGCATCTAAAAAAATATATGCATCTCCCATTAAATTTCTCCTCCTCATTTAATATGTGTGCTCAAATTTCTTCTCATTATTCTTATTTCAATTTCCATTCTCACTAGATCTCTTCCCTTTTTTTTATTCGTGAAGTATTAATGTAATTTGTTGTAGTTCCCTTTCTTTTTAACAATGTTTTTATATGAACTATTCCGGGAAATAATTACAGAAATAATAAACTAAATCTTTCTTTAAAAGGATTTGGGAGAATTTCTGTTTAAGTACTCTTTCAATTGAGTTGAGAGTAGTTATCAGACGTGGCCACGTGGGTTGTTGATTGTTTCAACTAGAGGTGGAAAACGATTGGGTCAAGCAAGACGGCCACGGTCAAACCAAGTTGTAAAACCAAGACTACCAAACACGTGTTCATGTTATACGAATCGCTTTTAAAGACCCAAAACGACGAAATAAATTCCTCGAACTTAGCACCTCATTTATATTTAAAAAATTAAATTTAAGTTTTTCTTTAAAAACAATCTAATCGTCGAGAAAAATATATGCTCATCATGCCCATTTAACTTCTAAATGGGCAATACATGCCCATTTTATAAAAAAAAGATGAGGCCAAATGTGCCCAAATCTTTTAAAAGTTTACTCATTTAGCCGATTATTTTTATTTTGGCCACAAATTGACACCTCTAGTTTCAACTTTCAACCTTTAAGCTGGCATCCAAATCACCCTACCTTTCCCTTTTTCTCGTTGAAAAAGTCTACCACAAACAGACGTATTCATTTAACTCTTGCCGCTATGTCGGCTTGTATCATCTATGCTGCAAGGTTTGTATATGTGAGATTGTTGCGTCAACCATTTGTACTGTGAGAAAGTATGAGAACAACAATACAATCACAACAAAGTCTTTATTCAAACCAGAACCTCAATAGTCAGTGCAGATTAAGCCAACATACAATACACAATGTTTGTAGGATTAAATTATCACCAACAAGACAATAACCAAAGGCGGAGCCACATGTAAGGCAGTGGGGGGCGTTGCCCCCAACCAAGTTCTTATTGTACAGAAAATATATAGGAAACAAAATTGATATTGGTAACAAATAGGACTAGTGCCCTCACACAAATAATCAGAGTGCCCTCCACACTCTCAAGGTTACCAAAAAAACTATAGCTGTTTAATATGGCAACTGTTTCTCACTGTATTGTCCATCAGAAAAAATGGGGTATTAATAGGTTAAGTGGAAACTGGTTGTGGGCCATTATATTATCACGTGATATCATTTGCTTTATCAAGTAATTATAATATTATATATTTATACTATTTGATACTCTTTTTATCTCTTTTTGCCAAGTCATTACTCAGTAGTTTTATTTCAAAAGTGAAGTTTAGTATCTTTGAGTTTTGTGTAATTCGCATGTGTATATAAAGTTGTAAATGAATTGAACGTTCAGTGAACATTTTATAAATTGTTTGATAAAAAGTTCGTTTATGTTCGATTATTTATTAAAGAAAAATTACATCGTTTGGTCCCATGATACCACGAATAACAACTTTAGTCGCAAGTCGTTTTATTAAACCACAGACTTATTTTGAAACCTTGCACGCATTTAGTCCCTATTTTGGATGGGCGTTAGTTAAGTCCGTTAAGTATTTTGGCGTCATTAGTCATTCATTAAAAATTTTGCACCGTTAGTCCTTATTTTTAAAATATAGTTTTCCCGTTAGTCCCTCCGTTAATAATAGTTATCGCCCATTTTTTTACATTTTGTCCGTTTTATCCGTTTCCCCGTTTTTTCGCCGTCCGTTTTGTCCGCTTTTATCGTTTTGACCGTTTTATCCGTTTTTACGCCGCCCGCCATTTTTACATTTTATCCGTTTGTTCGCTTTTTATCCCTTTTTACGTTTTTTGTTTTTTCTTGCGTTCGGTTTTATCCGCTTTTTACGCTTTTTCGTTTTTTCCTTTTGAGTTCGTTTTTATCCTTTTTACGTTTTTTACGTTTTATCCGTTTTGTTCAATTTTTCACAAAAATTCCAAAAACATTGTATTTTTCACAAATTTGAAAAAAAATTTCCAAAAATTTTGAAAAATAAATTGGAAAAATATTTTCGAAAAAAATAAAAAATTTGAATAAAAAAATAAAAATTTTGAATAAAAATTATTTTCAAATATTTCTTTTTAACAAAAATATTTTCAAAATATTTTCAAATATTAAAAATATATATTTTTATTCAAATTTTTAATTTAAAGAAAATATTTGAAAATATTTCAAAAATATTTTTAATTTTTAAATATTTTCTAAAATATTTTTAATTTTAAAAAAATATTTGAAAATATTTTTTATTCAAATTTTTTTCGAAAATATTTTTTCCAATTTATTTTTCAAAATTTTTGAATTTTTTTTTCAAATTTGTGAAAAATTACAATTTTGTGAAAAAGGAACGAAACGGATAAAAACAGCATAAAACGCAAAAAACGGATAAAAACGAACTCAAAAGGAAAAACAGACAAAAACGAAAAAACGGATAAAAACGAACGCAAAAGGAAAAAACAGACAAACATGTTAAAACGGCAAAACGGATAAAAAACGAACGAAACGGATAAAATGAACAAAACGTAAAAATGGGCTAAAACGTAAAAACGGATTTAAAACGAATAAAACGACTAAAACGAATAAAACGGCCGAAAACGGATAAAAAAGCGATAAAACGGATAAAACGGATAAAACGACGAAAACGAAAAAAAAAAAAACCGGGAAAACGGATAAAACGAACTAAAACGGATAAAACGGACAAAATGTAAAAAAACGCGATAACTATTATTAACGGAGGACTAATCGAGAAAACTATATTTTAAAAATAAGGACTAACGGTGCAAAATTTTTAACGAAGGACTAACAATAAGAAAATACTTAACGGACTTAACTAACGCCCATCCATAATAGGGACTAAATGCGTGCAAGGTTTCAAAAATAGGTATCTGTGGTGTAATAAAAACGACTTAGGGACTAAAGTTGTTATTTGGGGTATACCATAGGGACCAAACGTGTAATTTTTTCTTTATTAAATGAATGAACATGAACGATCACATTAAATGGCAAGCAGTTTAATATAATTTGTAAATTATTCACTACGTTTATTTTCTCGTCTATTTTTTGGTCTATGAAAAGTGCTAATTTGCATCCAAATAGAGCACTTTTGTTGTCTTTATTCAAACCCGAGTACCCGACCCGATTTGTTTCATGCTACACTAAAAACCTTCTTACTTCTCGATGCCCCTCTTAATCACATTTTCTGGCTCCGCCACTGACAATAACCAAACTATTACAAAGAAGAAACAGATCAAAACAATGATCGGGAAAGTGGGGTGATCTAACCCTAGAAGAATGAGAACAATATATAGGCTGAGAAAGAACACAAAGCCCCCTTAACTTCTCTAACTTGAATATAAGCAGCAACACAATTCCCTCTATCTTTAGAATACTTTGGTTTGTCCAAGTTAAGCCCCTGATATAATAAGTTGCAAGACAAACAAAGCTACAAACAAAATTAGCAACTGATAAGCTGATATGCTTAAGAAACAGATTATGATAGCTTATTTGAACATTCCCCCTTAACCTGTTTGGCAAACATATCAAACAATATCAATTTTTCACACAGAAATTTATGCTGATAAACAGGTAATTTTTTGGTAAATATTTCTGCAGTTTGGTTTGAAGAGCCAATCTTTTTGGCACTCAAAATACCTTTTTCAATTTTTTCTAGGATAAAGTGAACATCTATCTCAAAGTTTTTTGATCTTTCATGGAAGGCTGGATTAACAGCAAGTTGTAGAGCATACTTGTTATCACAAAAGAGATTGACATGAAGATTGATATCAACTTTCAAATCCTTTAAATTTTTTTGAATCCAGTTAATTTCACAAGAAGCAGTAGACATAGATCTATATTCTGCTTCTGTAGAAGATTTTGAGAGAGTATTTTGTTTTTTTACTTTTCCATGAGATCAAACACTTATTAAAAAACACACAATAACTAGTGACAGATCTCCTGGTTTTAATGCGCTTACTCAGTCTGCATCACTATATCCTTCAAGATGATTATCGGTATCACTAAAGTCATATCTTAAACCTTTACCTGGAGCTCCTTTTAGGTGTCTCAGAACATTGAGTGAACAGTCCAAATGAGACTTCAAAGGAGAGTGCATATATTGTGCTAAACAATGAACTGAATATGAAATATCAGGTCTAGTATGGGTTAGATAGATTAGTTTTCCAAGAAATTTCTGATAACCAGTAATGTTCACAAGTAAAGGATCAGCAGCAATAGGAATGTAAGATAGAACAGAGTTAGGTTCTACAGGAGTAGACACAGGTTTACACCCTAGAAGCCCAAACTCCTTAAGAAGCTCAAGACAATATTTTCTTTGAGTGAGACAGATATCATTACCAGTTTTTAGAACCTCAATACCAAGAAAATACTTCAAGTTACCCAAGTCTTTGATATGAAATTTGGTTTTTAGAAAATCTTTAAACTTATTTATCTCATTAATACAATTTCCAGTAAGAACAATGTCATCCACATAAACAAGAAGAGCAATAAACTTGTTATTGTAAGTTTTAGTGAACAATGAGTGATCATTAGCAGAGTGATCAAAGTTATTCTCCTTTAGTACACTAACAAGTTTTCATTTCACTTTCTAGGTGCTTGTTTTAAGCCATAGAGAGACTTAACAAGTTTACAGACTTTATTTTTATTACTCTCATCACATAAACCTTTAGGAATGGTCATATAGACATCTTCATCTAAGTCTCCATATAGAAAGGCATTATTAACATCAAGTTGGAAAAGAGGCCATTTGTTCTTAACAGATAAGGCAATTAGGCATCTAACAGTTGACATTTTCACAACAGGTGAGAATAGCTACTAATATGGCCTTGTATCTATCAATTTCACCATTGGCTTTGTATTTGATCTTAAAGATCCATTTATAGCCAATATGAGTTCTATTTGGTGGCAGATCAGTTATATCCCAAGTATGATTTTCATTTAAGGCCTCAATTTCTGAATTCATAGCATCAATCCAATTATTGTCAAGAATAGCTTCTTCATAACAAGTGGGTTCAATACTTTTATTTAAACTAGAAGCAAAATAGTAATTATCTTTGTCTAGATTAGAGTAATTAACAACTCTTTCAAAACCATATTTCACTTTACCTTCAACAATGAAATCATTAAGAATACTAAGCATTTTTGAAATTCTGGTTGACCTTCTAGCAGTGATGGCTCACAAGCCTTCTTCTTATTCAAAATTCTGATCAGAGTCAGAAGTTGTATCAATAGAGTCTGTTTCATGTGATACAGTGCCCTCAGGGTGTGTATTTTTATCTTTGGAAGTTGCAACAGGTTCATCATCCTCATTTGGATGACCCAACACTGTGCCCTCATCAAAAGAAGTTACTCTCCCATCATCATTGGGACTTATATTTGAATCAAAAAAGTTTTTGTGATTTAAATCTTTAGACACACCAGTTTCAAAAATAGAATTTTTCAAAGCATTTTTCATTTTGAAATGGAAATCAGTTTCATAAAATTTGACATCTCTTGAATGAAAAATATTTTTTGTTTCCAAACTTAGAAGTTTATAACCTTTTTTCTCATTAGAGTAACCAATAAAGACACTTTTTTCAGATCTACTACCAAATTTGTCATAGATGTTAAGAATGGTAGCATAACATAAGCAACCAAAAACCCTAAGGTGAGAGAGTGAAGGGTCATGCCCATACACATAGGAGAAGGGTGACTTGCTAGGCAACACAGAAGAAGGCAACCTGTTTATAACATAAGCAGCAGTTAGAACACATTCAGACCAGAGATATAGAGGTAATTCCCCCTGAAATATAAGGGATCTAGCTACATTAAGAAGATGCC
The DNA here is from genome assembly GCA_022545495.1 of Chrysanthemum lavandulifolium. Classification (NCBI taxonomy): domain Eukaryota; kingdom Viridiplantae; phylum Streptophyta; class Magnoliopsida; order Asterales; family Asteraceae; genus Chrysanthemum; species Chrysanthemum lavandulifolium. The sequence goes on from CM040238.1 coordinate 181,897,500, forward strand.
TATGTTTCCTTTCTGCAATACCATTTTGTTGAGGTGTATAAACACAAGTAGTTTGATGTCAAATTCCTTTGTTATGAAAGAACTGTTGCAGTTTGTTGTTGACAAATTTTGTTCCATTATCACTTCTAAAAATCTTTACATTATGTTCAAATTGATTTGATAACATATGAACAAAGTTAACAATGGAAACATAAACATCATCTTTTCCTCTAAGCATATAAACCCATACTACCCTTGAATAGTCATCAACAATTGTTAAAAAATATTTATAACCATCTCTGCTAGTAACTTTGTATGGACCCCATACATCTAGATGAATAAGCTGACCAATTTTAGTTGACTTATGTTCACTTAGAGGAAATGGTTCCATAGTTTGTTTAGCTTTATTGCAAGTATAACAAAGATGATCAGATTCAGTTGGACTATCAAGATTATAAGTAGGTTTAAGGATATGTAAAACTTGGTCAGAAGGATGACCAAGTCTTTGATGCCAAATATTTCTAGATACATAGCAGACAGAAATGCAATTATTAGAAGCAATCTTACATGTAGAATCAATATCAAACATATATAACCCATTGCATTGTTTACCAATCCCCACAGTCCTTTTTTGATGTAAATCCTATATATAGCAATTGGATTCATTAAATCCAACAAACAACTTATTGTCTCTAGCAATCTTATGAACAGACAGCAGGCTAACATTGTACTCAGGAACAACCAAAACATCAAAAAGGGTTAGTTCAGTATTGACTTTTAAATCACCAATTTTTGTAAAGCCGGAGTACCATTGGGATGTCCAACGGTTAGACCAAGATTTGAAATATCCATAACATTGATTTGAAATTTAGCAGATACAGTCATGTGATGATTTGCACCAGAATCAACAATCCATCCAAGACTAATGTTTCCATTTAAATAATTTTTGTTGTTATTAAAAAAAATTTGAAGTTTATATTAAACTTGACACTTCCATTAAAGAAAGTTCCTGAAAAACATTTAATTGCCATATTGGCATTGGCAGAAGACACATTATTGTCATTAAGAAGACTCATGAGCTTGGAAAGCTGTTCATTGGACAAAGAGACATGAGTTGCTAGCTCTATTATCAGTTGCATGATTAGCATCAGTAGATGCATTATTATTAGTGGCAGGTTTAGCATTGAAGTTCCTTTTAACATACCCAGCAGGGTAACCAACAAGATCATAAAATCTATCAACAGTGTGGCCAGGCTTATTGCAGTGGGTACACTTGAGATTTAGATTTGATCCTCTGTTGTTTGAATTGTTACCGGTATTGAAACTAGACCCTTTGTTGAAATTTTAATTATTGTTAAACCTTTTTTTGTTACCAAAATTTTTTCACCATCAAAGGTTTTTGCAGCAAAGACTGTAGCATTAGGTTTAACAGAACTGTCTCCAGAACAGACATTTTTATGAGATTCTTCCCCATAGACAACAGAAAAATCAGTTTTGACATTAGGTAAAAGATCCCTGGTTAAAATATTACTTCTAATAGACACATAATTGTCATCAAGGCCCATTAGAAACTGCATTAACTTGATTAGCTGATTATGTTTTTCAAATTTTTTTGCAGCCTCACAAGTACAGGGTGGTAAACTGATCATAAAGTCAAATTGTTTCCATAAAGAATTAAGATTATTGTAACAATCAGCAAGAGAGGCCCCACTTTGACTTAGGGAATTTATATTTTTATGGAGATTAAAGACAACTGAACCATCAACTTTATCATATATTTTTTTAAGGTCATTCCACATCTCGTAAGCATTTTTAGCATATATGGCACCAGCAAATAATTCAGAACTAAGAGAGTTCAGAATCCAAGTAACAACAACAGAATTGCAGGTATCCCATTGATTGGAAAGAGCAAGATTAGAGTTATCTCTCAAACAAGTACCATCAATGAATCCTATTTTATTATAGTTCCTTAAAGCAAAGGTCATGGCAATACTCCATATTTTATAATTTTATGTTCCAGTAAGTTTAATAGACACAATGGGAGTGCCATTAGTGTTATTAGGATGTAAATATAAAGCATCACCAAAAGACAGACGTATTTCAGAGGAAGAACCACCATCATTATTTATATTATCATCATCACTAGCCATAATAGAAACAGGAATAGCAGATAAACAAGAAGACATATAACACAGACAAAAATTACAAATAATCACAGAAATCACAGATAAGCACCAAACTCAACCAGAACAATTACCAACTTTAAAACAAAAAGAATTAACAGACAGAATATAAATAGCTTGTAACCAAGAAATAACTAGTACCAAGCCAGTGGATTGGGGTAAACCAGAGCAGGTATTCGTACCACTCAGAGGTGGCAGATCAAGATGTTAATTTACCCGTTTGCACCCACAAAGACTTGAGCACTGTTATTCTAAAGTGAAAGTAGACTTACAAAGCAATAGGCAATAGAAGGAACAAATCAAAATCGCCCTAGATTCACTTAGTCTAGGTCGATGTGAACAAGAAGCAACTAGCAATCACCCCAAGAGTAAGAGTCTCAAAAATCAAAAAATTTGGGTTTCAAGATCAAGCCCTAATTTTTCAATTAATACCCAATACAGCAAGGGCAATCGAATTGATCACCTTAGAAATACCTGAACGACTTTTAATTATTTCTGAAAGGATCAAGATGTAAGATCCCCAAATTTCTAGAAACCCTAGAAATTAAATCAACCGTGATTATGAGCCTGAGGCTCTGATACCATGTGAGAAAGTATCAGAACAACAATAGAATCACAACAAAGTCTTTATTCAAACCAAAACCTCAATAGTCGGCACAGATTAAGCCAACATACAATACAAAATGTTTGTAGGATTAGATTATTATGAACAAGACAATAATCGGGAGAGAGTAAGTGTGTGAGAATGATAGCATACACTATAGTGGGGTGATCTAACCCTAGAAGAATAAGAACAATATAAAGGCTGAGAAAGAACACAAAGCCACCTCAACTTCTCTAACTTTAATATAAGCAGCAACACAACTCCCTCTATCTTTAGAATACTGGTTTGTCCAAGTTAAGCCCTTGACATAATAAGCTGCAAGACAGACAAAGCTACAAACATAATTAGCAACTGATAAGTTGATATGCTTGAGAAACAGATTATGATAGCTTATTTGAACATGTACCTTATGCTTCATGACTTCCAAAAACTTGATACTTCCTCGAGTATTAGTTAACTAGGCACTTGTGCGTCTAATCTCGTAACTCCTAAACTGAAAAAAACATTTTAGGATATCCAGGCCCAAACAGAAATTCCTAACCGTGATTGTACTCTAAAAGCGACCTGCTATTCTTTAACTTAAAACAATTTACAGTCCACAATCTACAAAGGCTGCAATGCTACAATCCTTGGTGTATCATAATGTAGCTATACCATCTCTAGAGTTACGTTACTATTAGCTTACCAATTCCATCATCATCGATTCATATTGACGTCATGTGAAAATCTAACAAAAAGCACCTTACATTCATAACACGCAGCAAACAAAGACTGAAATAATACAGTAATTTAGGCAAGGAAAACTAAACATTCTTAACTATGAATCTAAATTATTACCAATTATCTGGATAAACGCAAAACATAAGAAAATAATTGTTGCTTTTAACTGTAACACTAAACAGAGAAATTCAAAGTGCATGAAACCAATACTGTTCGTAACCCAAACGGACTAATTATAGTAGTGCAGAAAGTACAATGCTAGTATTACAAAAGAAAAAAATTTATGCCGATACCATAACGGTTTTCAGATTTATAAAATTATCAAGGAACTATTCAGCCGATGTCCTTAAAAGCGCATATTTTCTCCTCTCCCATGGCAGACATCACATCGCAACTGTGTCCCTCGACGCAAACAAATTATTAACAAGATCAATCACAATTCATAATTTTATGAGCCATGAAATGGAGTAAAATGTATTACAAGAGTACAAGACATTAATTAATCATGATGAGTTCATTATTCAAAATAAATAATGACATCAAAATAAATGGTTGTGTGTCCAAGTCGTTAGGACGTGCATGTAAGATATATATTTTTTTTTCCTGAAAAACTCTATCACATCAAAAAACAAATTAGTGTTTGTGTCCTAATGGTACTCCGTATGATTGTGTGAGAAGATATCAACTAAATGGTTGTTGGTTCAAGTACTGCTTAGGAGATACGAGAATTATATGTTGTATATATATTGTGAGATAGTTCACGTTCTAAAAAGAAAAGAAAAAAAATGGCAATAGATACTAAATAGAGTGAAAATAGCTTTAAGCCTTTACAACTAAATGGTTGTGGGTGCTTTGTTTTTTTCCTCGTAGGGTACTTTCCAATGGACGCATACGAAGCAATTACAGAAACATGAATCACTTATTGAACCCTTGTCCTCATCCCGGTAGTTAATTTTATGTTAATAACTAATAAGTATCATAGTTTTGAAGTTATAATCTATTTTATGTTAATAACTAATAAATCTCATAGTTTTGAAGTTATAATCTATTTTATATTAATAGCTAATGAGGATCATAGTTTTGAAGTTATAATTGTAAACTATAGTGTAGGGTATACATGTTAAATTTGATAAGACCATCAATAATGGTTCGCCATATGCAAATTGAAAATGTGAAAAGATTAAAGCAAACCACATCCGAGTAGAGACATCACTCTATAAATCATTAACAATAATGTTATTAAATTATGTAATGTATAATATTCTTTTGTTCAAAATTTAACTAGATATGATTATAACAAATTACTATTGAAACCTCGTCATGATTAGGTTTGGACCTAATAATCAATTTCTTGTGTTTAATATGGCTTATATATCTGTAAGTTTTAAGCAGTTTTTTGTAACATCATTTTGATTAGCTAATACTCACTTGGCTACATAATGATTCCATTATTCAACAATCATAGTTAGGTAAAATAGAAACGATAAGTAAGTTCAGATATGCATACATTTAATTAAACATTATAGACACTACAAGAAATATGGCATTTGTCGATGACAAAAGTGTCGAAAAGTATAAAAAGTGTCATCAAAGATAAATTAGCTTCTCCTTCACATATAATAAGTGTCAGCCGAAGTTCCGACGGTAAATGTCTATGGTAACACACCTATGCTAACACATAATGTGTCTATAAGTGACAACAGAAGTTCAGATCTTTTTTCTACACAAGGGTTGTGTTAGTATATAAACAAACATACTTTTACATAGCATAGTAGAATTCAATACTTCCAATACCATAATTTCCAATACCAAAATATCATACAAAATCAGAACTTTAGAAGGCTGATATCCAGAAATCATAATACAGATGCAGAACCTTAGAAGGTTGTTTATCTAGAAATCAATATCATACAGAGATCAGAATCCAACATTACATGTACTTAATAACAAATTTTGTCCTGTAGTACTAGTAAAATGAGAGTCAATCCAACTTTAGAAGGTTGGTTTGCTCGAATACTCAGAAATCATTTCGTAGTTAAACCAATGAGGATCCGATAAAGATTTAAAACATACATTTTAGTAGGTCATTTAAGCCCTAAATCGACACATTTTATATTCATATCGCTTAAAATCATTCGCTTTCATTTTTGGTCTTTTGAAAGAAAATGCTGGAATGAAGTATATTTTGATGAAAAGGAGCAAAACATGAAGAAAATGGCAAAGTCAAGATCAAAGATACCCAAGGTCGTTTATCACACCGACGGCGCCCCAACCAAAGGCGCGCCGTCCCTATATAGAAGACTTGATCAAGAAGTGCACGCGATGGCTCAACGGAATTTCGGTCCTAAAGATCGACGCGCCACGCCTTATTTCTGGAAGGCTTCACTCACAAAATTACACCAGAAGCCCAAGATCCATGATTTAGACAACGTCCTGCATGAAAACTGACGGCGTCACACATCTCAAGTGACGTTGTCCCAATGATGACTTGGCCCAAACGAAACCCTAATGACATCGACCTGACGACGTCACTAGCAAAAGGTGACGCCGCCACGATTATAAATCTATATATGGAATTCGATTTTTCCGTATTTTAGGAGGTAGAATTTTGGAGAGCAAACCCTAACTCAGTTGTAGTCCGACTTGGAAAGTATTCTAGGTCCCATACCCTATTGTACACATCAAGATAAGTTTGTGTATCCAATTTATCATTATGTTACCCCATGTTCAATTGATTGTGTGTATGCTTGCTTGTTTAACATGTCTAGCTAAATTACTTGTGTGTTTGCTTAGATCTATAAATCCTAGTTATTGATTGTTGTTAGGTTGTCTCTTGTCTTAATTGGTAGACGCTAGAGTAAGGAAAATTGGCTTGTTCTTTCATTGTTGCGAGCTTGAACGCATTAAATAGCAAAATCCATAGAGTGCACTTAGGCAATCGTTGTGTTTATTACGTGAGTTGTACTTTATGATAATAAGGTATTCGGGGGAGATGCTATTGCACTTGCCGATCCCGTGTATTCTATAGGAGAATTACAAGTCATAGAGTTAGGGAATTTGTCACAATTCTCAAATTCCGGTCATTTCTTAAATTATATATGCATCATATTAGTTCATTCATGGCATTTCATTTTTACATTTAACGCGTAATTTTTATATTTAATAAACGTTATCGCGTGAGTTATTATTTTAAATATTTAATCCGTTACTTTCAAAAATGATCCCGACATATTTTTAAACTTACATTTAGTTATAAAAACTATATTTTGAGATTTCCTAGTGTTTTGAAATTATTTGGTACATAAGTCGTTAAAGTTAAATTATTACGACGTTTTCTTAAAAATTATACGATAATTATTTTTATCACTCAAATTTCACAAGGAATGTATTTTTACAATTTTTATAAAATCATTATACTCTATTTTGATCTATTAAAAACTTACTTGTACCAAAAATCTACCAATTACCTTACAAGTTACATTTACTACACATTGCTTACACTTTTCCTTATAATTATACAAATTATATACATTTTTATAAAAAAAAAAATAATAATATTGGGAAACACTAACCCTTAATAACCGGCCAAGGGGGGGGGGGGAAAGGGGAATGCATTTATTGATTGCTCATTTTTCTTACTTGATTAGATATGTACTCCAACTATTACTCTATTATTTCAATCATTCACTCCTTCATTCATCTCTATTATTTCACAAAGTGGAAAAAGGTTTTCTCTCTTCTTCTTGCTTCTCCATAACCGGCCTTCAAAGAGCTCCAAAGGGATCAAAATATTTTCTCAAGTTCAAGTGTTATAATCAATCTAGTTATCACTCTTTATATGGTTTTGAAATAAAAACCAAGAGTGTTTAGGATTTACCTTGTTACTAGCACCTCATCATATTCATTTGTAAGCTTGTTTCTTTCATTTTCATGTTTCCTTTTCATTTTTATATGTATCTTTTCATTTTTGGAGATAGTATGCATGATATGTGATTTATACCATTTTTCATGATTTATTGAGTTATATATACATATTGGTCATCCTATAAATATTCCCATGGTATTCTTTGGTCTTGATGGTGATTAGGAACCCATGACACCCTAAGAAGGTGTATGGTAGGATTAGATTAGCTTTGGAGTTGATTTGAAGGATTAGAATAGGTTTTGTCCGAGAAAACTATTTTCGATAACTATATATTTATGTTCTGTCCTTAATTCAATTTCGAAAACCCACTGTTGATACGAAACTTTGGCCTTGATATGTAGAAAATATACTTTAAAACGAATCCGTGGCGCTTGAACGGATAAAACGGAGTTATAACGAAGAAGTTATGGATTTTAAAGTTTGACGATTTAAATAAAATGTTTTCTCGAAATTTCAAAGATGCGCTTTTAGTTTGTTCGGTCAAAACGAGCCTTAAGCTTCACAAATTATTTCGACTAGTCAAAATATATTAGTTTACTTGATACAGAGCTAAGGACATATTATCGTGAGAAAACGGATTTAAAACGACAAAGATATGCACGTTTTTATAAAGTTGCCGTAACTATTATTTTTCGAAAACTATATTATTTTTACGTCACAAGTGTTACATTAGTCAGAACGACCATGTTTGCGTTGTTTTAACGAGGTTGTGAAACTTTTGGAACGAAATGTCTTCTAGTAAAATCAAGTTCACCGCCATATTTTTCAAAACAAAAGTCGTTTGTAAAGCGGAGTTATAGTAAATTAATTACGGATGTTCAAACTTGGCCGAAACTCATTTTCTCGCACAACAATTAGCCAAAACCACCATCTTTAACCCTATATATCTTTATGATCGAGACCTTTTGACTGAAAACTCCGAATCGAAACCTCTAGATATCGATACAAACTTTCCAAAAACGTCGAGTTCGTTCTCTAACGATCGACATACACCATTTTACGACTAGTTTTTCGAAGCCATTTTTGTTAATTTTATGTAAATTTCGACGACATTGTTTTGCGACGAAAAGTGATAATTTCACCATAAATCATTATAAAACCATTGTAGGATGACATTTTGACGTAAAAACTTGTAAAGTCATTTTTGAATGGTCAAGACGTCAAAAGAGTATTTTTCGACGAAAAGTAATATTTTCAAAACTCGCAAATGGTATAAATAACATGTAAGTGCATGCATAACATTACATTGCAACTCATGACACATCATATCATTCATAATAGGTCGCTTCGAGATTCACGCTACATTTCGTGTAACCACTTTTGTCATCACACCGTTTACCAAGTGAGTAATCACAACCCCCTTTTTCCGCTTTTACTATATTTTGGGCTAAATGCATGAACCTTTCTTGAGCTAAATTGTTTACTACTTTTATTAACTAGTTTGACTAGAACTTGTGAACTCGAATCAAATCCTTGAACTTGATTACGAACCTATTACTTATTTGAACTTATTGAACCGCATAAAGTCTCCCTGCTCGAGCATCACTATAAAGTCTCGCCTTATTGGTGGAGCGTCTCAATAAATCTCGCCTAGGTGGTCGAGTGACAAAAGAGTCTCCCTTGTTGAGCAAAGGCAAAGTCTCCCATGTTCGAGCATCACTATAAAGTCTCGCCTTATTGGTGGAGCGTCTCAATAAATCTCTCCTAGGTGGTCGAGTGACAAAGGAGTCTCCCTTGTTGGAGCAAAGGCAAAGTCTCCCATGTTCGAGCATCACTATAAAGTCTCGCCTTATTGGTGGAGCGCCTCAATAAATCTCGCTAGGTGGTCGAGTGACAAAGGAGTCTCCCTTGTTGGAGTAGTGCAAAGTCTCCCATGTTCGGAGCATCTCGATTTATTATATACTTGGTACTATATTGCGAACTATTATGACCACTTATACTTGACTACTTGACACGCTACTTTTGCGCAAGGTTGTGAACACACAAGTTGCAAGTTTTGTATGGGCGGAACTTGGAACTGAGTGGATTTACAATGCCTTTGCTTTGCGGACCATTTTTCGTCGACCGAAAGCTTTGAATAATTCTTACTAGTTTTCTTATTTTGCTAAACGTGTTTACTCACCAACTATTTTCATAGTTGACCCGTTTTTTTTCTCTCATGCATTTCAGGTGATCGTTATTAAGCTCTTTCTACCAGGTCTTGCATAATGAAGTTTTCACTTGTCAATATAGATCATTATGTATAAAACATAATATTTTGGAATCTAAGCTTTGTAATATATTCGCTGATGTCGGCTAAACTAGTATTGTAATGGTGTAATATTTCTTTTAATATTAATGTTGGTATGTTCTATTATCTTGTGCTTATGTTCCTCCGTTACACCTCGTGTTTCCTCCCGTGAGGGTGTGACAGATTGGTACCGAGCCAAAGGTTATAGAGAATGCCGATTTTTCAAAAATAAAATCACGCCTATAACCGGAAAAAAAAATTTATTTTATTTTATTAAACATTGAACATCATCCGAAGTCATCTAGTCCTATCGTTGCATCGTTAATCATAAATTATACATACCGATCAACTATGTCTAATTTATGAAGAACCATGCAATGATAAGAGTGGTAGTTTTAAATCATGTTTAGTTGAGTCTTTAGAGTCCGGTCACCGTAGTTGCATTGGTCGGGTGGGTATGCATGGCATGTTTTACGCTCACGTCTACATTACCGCACCTTGTTCATATCTTCTCTTTTCCATCTTTCGACTTGTTAGACATAGCATCCCTCCTGTTCTCGCCATGTTTCGATCACTATAACACACATTACCACCGCTCGCACCTCATCCGACTTCGCTCGAATGTCGCTTACTCAACCCGATGTTTTGGTCCTCAGAGGATCATGGTCGCAAGAAACACACGCTGGGAGGTAGCAACAACGACAACCCAAACAACAATGACAATCTAAACAACAACGCCGCCGGAATAGCGGACCTACTCACCCAAATTATAATACATCTCGATGCTAGACGAACCAACAACGGAGAAGGTACTTCAAACAATGGACGAAAGCGGCAGGAGGATCACCGTGGAAGCCGAGACCGTAATCAAGAAAACAAGAGGCGCCGAATAACCCGTAACTATGGGCGACCACCCGTGAGCGCAAAGGATATGCGAGTCCACATCCTTTGTGCACTCGATGTAATTATCATCACTTAGGAGACCGCCGAAAGTGTGGCAAATGTGGAAAGGTGGGCCACCATGAGAAATTGCTCAAACAGAATCGGAAATCAAGGACGAGAAAAGCATGTTACGAGTGTGGAAGTCTAGATCACCTTCGCAATACCGCCCAAAGTTGAAAAGAACTCCCAATCAAGCGAGGTAATCGTCCAAACTCGGCATTGGCAATGAAGGCCCACAAGATCGAACATTGAAATTCCTCCCGCACGTGGTCGAGCATTCTATCCGGGCACCGAGGAAGCCCGCAACGCGTAACGGGTACATTCTTTTGAACAACCACCTTATTTCGCTCGACATGATTTTGAGTGCATAACTTCCTCCCAATCTTTACCACGTTCACGATATTGATTAATTCGAGACCTATTGATATCGACCTTAGTTGTTATATATTTTGTTGATTTGATTTGATTTGTGTAAGCAAATCCAATATCGAGCGAATCTTTCAAAAGACTTCATTCAAGGATGTTGATTCCTATCTTTCTAACAACTTGTTTCCTAGCTTGATCTAGTGACAGTTCTTGTTTGATGAGTTGCGAAAATCAAGCTAAGAGACAAGTTTACTCAAGTCGGTTTAGTTTAATCTCATGACAGTTCTTGTTTGATGAGTTGTGGGATTAAATTAGAATCGACTACCTAAAGGTCTTTGAGAGCTACGTTCGATATTGGGCAAGTTTACCTATCCAATCTAATCACGGGCACGCACTTAGTTGAATGGGGAACCCGTACGCAAGGGCATTGATATGATCATTTAGACTGCTCGTATGAGCATGAACTTTTAGAACTCTTATCGAGGTTCGGACCATAGTATCGTTAATTGAATCACGGGACGTGATTCCACGACATGGGAAGAATGTCACAATTCTCAAATTCGGTCATTTCTTAAATTATATATGCATCATATTAGTTCATTCATGGCATTTCATTTTACATTTAACGTAATTTTATATTTAATAAACGTTATCGCGTGAGTTATTATTTTAAATATTTAATCCGTTACTTTCAAAAATGATCCCGACATATTTTTAAACTTACATTTAGTTATAAAAACTATATTTTGAGATTTCCTAGTGTTTTGAAATTATTTGGTACATAAGTCGTTAAAGTTAAATTATTACGACGTTTTCTTAAAAATTATACGATAATTATTTTTATCACTCAGATTTCACAAGGAATGTATTTTTACAATTTTATAAAATCATTATACTCTATTTTGATCTATTAAAACTTACTTGTACCAAAAATCTACCAATTACCTTACAAGTTACATTTACTACACATTGCTTTACTTTTCCTTATAATTATACAAATTATATACATTTTATAAAAAAAAAATAATATTGGGAAACACTAACCCTTAATAACCGCCAGGGAAAGGGAATGCATTTATTGATTGCTCATTTTCTTACTTGATTAGATATGTACTCCAACTATTACTCTATTATTTCAATCATTCACTCCTTCATTCATCTCTATTATTTCACAAAGTGGAAAAGGTTTTCTTCTTCTTGCTTCTCCATAACCGGCCTTCAAAGAGCTCCAAAGGGATCAAAATATTTTCTCAAGTTCAAGTGTTATAATCAATCTAGTTATCACTCTTTATATGGTTTTGAAATAAAAACCAAGAGTGTTTAGGATTTACCTTGTTACTAGCACCTCATCATATTCATTTGTAAGCTTGTTTCTTTCATTTTCATGTTTCCTTTTCATTTTTATATGTATCTTTTCATTTTTGGAGATAGTATGCATGATATGTGATTTATACCATTTTTCATGATTTATTGAGTTATATATACATATTGGTCATCCTATAAATATTCCCATGGTATTCTTTGGTCTTGATGGTGATTAGGAACCCATGACACCCTAAGAAGGTGTATGGTAGGATTAGATTAGCTTTGGAGTTGATTTGAAGGGATTAGAATAGGTTTTGTCCGAGAAAACTATTTTCGATAACTATATATTTATGTTCTGTCCTTAATTCGAATTTGGAAAAACCTCATTGATACGAAACTTTGGCCTTGATATGTAGAAAATATACTTTAAACGAATCCGTGGTCGCTTGAACGGATAAAAACGGAGTTATAACGAAGAAGTTATGGATTTTTAAAGTTTGACGACGAAATAAAATGTTTTCGAAATTTCAAGATGCGCTTTTTAGTTTGTTCGGTCAAAACGAGCCTTAAGCTTCACAAATTATTTCGACTAGTCAAAATATATTAGTTTACTTGATACAGAGCTAAGGACATATTATCGTGAAAACGGTTTAAAACGACAAAGATATGCACGTTTTATAAAGTTGCCGTAACTATTATTTTCCGAAAAACTATATTATTTTTACGTCACAAGTGTTACATTAATGAACGACCATGTTTATATTTGCTTTTAACGAGGTTGTGAAACTTTTGGAACGAAATGTCTTCTAGTAAAATCAAGTTCACCGGCCATATTTTTCAAAACAAAAAGCTGTTTGTAAAGCGGAGTTATAGTAAATTAATTACGGATGTTCAAACTTGGCCGAAACTCATTTTCTGCACAACAATTAGCCAAAACCACCATCTTTAACCCTATATATCTTTATGATCGAGACCTTTTGGACGAAAACTCCTGAACTGAAACCTCTAGATATCGATACAAACTTTCCAAAACCGTCGAGTTCGTTCTCTAACGATCGACATACACCATTTTACGACTAGTTTTTCGAAGCCATTTTTGTTAATTTTATGTAAATTTCGACGACATTGTTTTGCGACGAAAAGTGATAATTTCACCATAAATCATTATAAAACCATTGTAGGATGACATTTTGACGTAAAAACTTGTAAAGTCATTTTTGAATGGTCAAGACGTCAAAAGAGTATTTTTCGACGAAAAGTAATATTTTCAAAACTCGCAAATGGTATAAATAACATACGAAGTGCATGCATAACATTACATTGCAACTCATGACACATCATATCATTCATAATAGGTCAGTTTCGAGATTCACGCTACATTTCGGTGTAACCACTTTTGTCATCACACCAGTTTACCAAGTGAGTAATCACAACCCCCCCTTTTTCCGTTTTTACTATATTTTGGGGCGAAATGCATGGACCTTTCTTGAGCTAAATTGTTTACTACTTTTATTAACTAGTTTGACTAGAACTTGTGAACTCGAATCAAATCCTTGAACTTGATTACGAACCTATTACTTATTTGAACTTATTGAACCGTACAAAGTCTCCCCTGTTCGGAGCATCACTATAAAGTCTCGCCTTATTGGTGGAGCGTCTCAATAAATCTCGCCTAGGTGGTCGAGTGACAAAAGAGTCTCCCTTGTTGGAGCAGTGCAAAGTCTCCCATGTTCGGAGCATCACTATAAAGTCTCGCCTTATTGGTGGAGCGTCTCAATAAATCTCGCCTAGGTGGTCGAGTGACAAAGGAGTCTCCCTTGTTGGAGCAGTGCAAAGTCTCCCATGTTCGGAGCATCACTATAAAGTCTCGCCTTATTGGTGGAGCGTCTCAATAAATCTCGCCTAGGTGGTCGAGTGACAAAGGAGTCTCCCTTGTTGGAGTAGTGCAAAGTCTCCCATGTTCGGAGCATCTCTGATTTATTATATACTTGGTACTATATTGCGAACTATTATGACCACTTATACTTGACTACTTGACACGCTACTTTTGGCAGTGGGTTGTGAACACACAGGTTGCAAGTTTTGTATGGGCGGAACTTGAACCGAGTGGATTTACAATGCCTTTGCTTTATGGACCATTTTCAAATCGGAAAGCTTTGAATAATTCTTACTAGTTTTCTTATTTTGCTAAACGTGTTTACTCACCAACTATTTTCATAGTTGACCGCTTTTTTTCTCTCATGCATTTGGTGATCGTTATTAAGCTCTTTCTACCGTGTCTTGCATAATGAAGTTTTCACTTGTCAATATAGATCATTATGTATAAAACATAATATTTTGGAATCTAAGCTTTGTAATATATTCGCTGATGTCGGCTAAACTAGTATTGTAATGGTGTAATATTTCTTTTTAATATTAATGTTGGTATGTTCTATTATCTTGTGCTTATGTTCCCTTCCGTTACACCTCGTGTTTCCGCCTCCGGCGAGGGTGTGACAGAATTAGGCACCCCCTACGACTAATAGGAATACAACGCACCAATTACGATAAAGGAAGTGACAATTCAACCGACCAATAAAAGATAACTAGGGAGTAATAGTATCTAAGTGAACACATCCTTAATTATCATACGAGCACACCTCAATTAGCGTAAAGTATCCATAGGTTAATTAGATAATTAGATAATTAGTAAAGTAGTGAAATCGTTAGAAGTACCACCCCCGAATCATATACCCCGAGACATTTACCTTTGCTTTCTAAAAAACATAAAATGATTAAAAAGAATCATCCTCAACCCCCACCTTCTCGTCATAAATCTCTTTCTAGCATTCCTATTCCCCTAGAGAACGAAATCAATCCCCGAGGCTTACCCCATACTACACTACAACGATTAGGTTAACTGCCTAGAGGGTTGAAAAGCTTGCTCGTAGAAAAAGAGGTTTTCTCGACCCCGAACACTCCGCATCAGGATCAAAGATGTTAAACTAGTAATATACTATGTCATCATTTCCATTGATGGCTGTTAAAACCTTTTCAAGTATTTGCACAAAAAGAACTCAAGAGTTTATAGATCTTGGCTTGTATATATTCGAAAAGTAGAAAAAATGCAACATATTTGAATATATTTTCCAAATGCATACCTGTAAATTGAATAACAATGACGACTTGCACCAAGATGTTCGATTCTTTAGATGAGGAATTGTACCAGATCTAGGATTCTTTGGATGAGGACTTAATTAAAAAAATATATATTACTGTTCCACAGGAGTCCTGGTTGCCTCATCCATTAGTGATGCGCCAGTAAGCATTTCTTTAATGTCAATTCCCTAAAAAAAAAGGTTAATACTGGCTTTAGACAGAACCTCTTGATGTAGAAACTCCATTAAAATTTTAAAAATAAAAACCTGAAGTGCCGCAGCCAGTAGACCGACAGCAGACATTTCAGAAGTTCTTCCACCAACCCAATCGAACATGGGAAATCTAGCTAATCACCCTTCAATCCTCGCAGTGTTGTCTAATAGTGAATTCTCTTGTGTAATGGCAACACTCTGCATATGTAATGCACATAAGTAATAATATAAAGAACATGGGGGCAATGGTTATAAAATATATGACAAATAAATTCAAACTGAATTACTTAACAAAGGGAGCCACGGGAAGACCACAAAAATGGCGTAGAATGTTGAGCTATATTATCAAATAATTAGAACTTGTTTTAACTCCTTAATCCTACTACACCCTTCCACTAATATAGCCATTCCTCCAATGGAGTTTCATCTAATATAGTTTCATTGAGGCGATTCTAACGTTTCGAATTCATAGTTAGGCATATCATGAAACACTTTACATGCATTAGATTCAACTATCAATTACAAATTTAATAATTAATTTGAGTTAGGCATATCATCAAACACCTTATATGCAACAATTACACAACTAACAACAACAATTTTAGAGCTCAAATTCAACAAATCACAACTAAATTCAAATAATGTTTAGTTAATGAAGTAATTAACGAATACCTGAGCAGGTTTGTTAAGCGCAGGTGAGATCGGTTTTTTGAGATTCCAAGTTATGTGCCGAACATGAGGACGTTTGAGTTCAGGACGTTTGTTAATGAGGGGTGTTTTGTTAATTGGGGGTGTTTGAGCGGTTTGTTCTTTTGAAGGGAATCATAAAAAGATTTTTATAAAAAGATAAAAATAGAGTTTTGGTTAACAACTTAATAGTCTGAATTCAGTTCGCGAACTTACCACGATAAAAAGATAAATTTACTTACATATTTCTATCTATTTATCTAATAAAACATAGAATTTTTATTTTGTGTTAAGTTTGGCGAGTTTAAACATGAGGTGTGATATGATAAATGATTTTTAGTAAAATGATTTTCTATGAAGAGATATGGTAATGATTTGTTTTTTGTGTTATATTTTATATTATGTTACAAGGTAATAAAGTTAAATGATGTATAATTTTAAACTACAGACAAATAATACGTATTCATATATTTTTAAATTGTAGTGAAACTAGGGCCGAGCATCGGGTCAGAACTAAACTGAACTAAAAAAAAGGATTTTGAGAAAAACATAAATCGAGAACCGAACCAAGTCAAACCAAAACCGAACCGGTTTGGTTTAGATGGTTTAGGTGTATTTTTTTTGTTTTCGCTCAAACCGAGCCAAACCGAATCCAAAAACCATAAATATGTAAAGCAAAAAACCGAATCGAGTAAAGTTGGTTCGGTTTGGGTTGGATCGGTTCGGCTTGGTTTTTCGGTTCGATTCGGTTTTCAGTCAGTTTTGCTCACCACCAAGTAAAACTGTACATTTGCTCACACTTATAAAAAGCGTCGGTAAAAACCATATATTCGCTCACACTTACTACAAAATGTAGGTACAAATTTAGACTTCTGCTCACACTTACAAAGAGTGTGGGTAAAACACTCAACTTTTACTCATACTTTACAAAAAGTGTAGGTAAAACTTCATATCTCCTCACACCTTTTATAATATGTAATCAAAACTTACACATTTGCTTACACTTTTTACATGTGTCATCAAAAAAAGTGTCACTAAAAGACCTTTTTCTTGTAGTGAGATTACGATAATCAAGTTCATGTAAATTTCTAACATCATAAGATTGTCTAGTCATTAACACATACATACCAACCAGATAGATATCAAAGATATTGAGCTTGATATTTCCAGTCAACTTTTAGAAAAAACTGGCAATCTGTCCCACTAATGATATCGAAGCTGCAACCTGAAGGCTGCGACTTGAATTTGCAGCTGTTCTTCATAATCACTTCCCCAGATTTAACATCCTCCAAGTATGCTTTAATTACAAGCGAGCCCTTGGTGGGTACGGCCAGTAAAGATTTTATCAGCTGAATTACACCAACCTCTAAAACATGATTGGGTAGAAAGAGTAGTGACATGTAGTTATACTTGATTGAAGGTAGACATTGACATTCAGTAAGAAAGTCATCGGCATAATAAGCCATCACATATCCCCGAACTTCACGACCAGGTGTCTTGGTTTCAAACTTTACCTCCAAAGAAGCATCTGTTGCATCCTTTAATAGAATGTAAAACAGATGTAGATCCTTCCTCCCTGAAACATTAAGAACACCGCATGCACTTTCTGATTTCTTGTCCCAGAAATCTGACAGGTCTATTTCTACCTTGTGATTGCAAATTTGATAACACTCATCCTCGTTCTTAGCAACATATAGTTCCATACGAACCTCAATAGAGGAAGAGACCGGAACTGAATGACTAGAACTGGGATTCCCAAGGTATACAAGCCCCGAGTCGGTCGGGATTATGGGATCACACCATTTATGGTTGAATAAAGAAACATGAGCAAAGTCAGGCTCAAAAAAATGAGACTTCCCATCGAATGATAGTATCCCGTACTTGTCAGATACTGAAATGACCCCAAACACCTTACCCACTTTATCAGACCCTAAATGTGTTGCAGTGCGAGTAAGAAACGAACAGAGCTCAAACCGAGAATTTCTGGGTGGATCCCTGATAAAAATCGAAACAACATCCACAAATTAAAAACGGAAATTAGAATTATAGACAAGTAAAGTGTATTACAACAGTGAAACAAAAATTATGCAATAGAGATAGAGAGAGGACTTGTTGGTTTTCAACAGTTGTATATCACTAAGTTACGCAAAGTCCTTGTCATGTATACAGTAAACATGAGAAACACTAACAAATTATGCTGATTCAATTCTAACTCAATACATCCAGATCCAACACCAAAGCAAAGATTATTAAAAAGTAGAGGAATTTTAATTTATTTTATTTTAAAAGTAAAAAACTACATAAACTACATATTTTAACCTACATATTTTAACCAACCTTCACAGTCATTTTTCAAAGGTACAGGTATTTGACTGAAATTGCATAAAATGAAAATAAACTTAGCATATAAAACATCAATTATTTTCAACATCAAAACCGGTAGTTACCTAGCATTTACATCCACTGATCGTTTGGGGGCAGAAAATGGTAATCTCAATGGCAGATGGGTCACTGATAACTCACTTGCTTTGGGGAGAGTTTGATCCGGAAAGATTGGGCATGCCTACAAGAAAAAAGAAGTTTAAATCATACAAGTTATAAAATGTGGAATTGTGAGACTAACTTTTTTTTTCATACAAGTTATGATATGGTAACGAGTTTTGATGTTATCTTCTACTGGTCATGAAATGATTCAGGAAGTTTAAAACTGGTTATTGAGAAGTTTAAACTCTTTGGCTGGTTTTAAGAATGAGTGATTGCCTTCTCCGACCCTTACTGCCCAACCTGAGATGCCAAGGCGCTTTGGGGTAATCTCGTAGTTCCTACGGGTGGAGATGATGGGGTCGGTCCATGGATTTTCCTTCCTTTTGCCGCATTTCGCTCAAAGGGTTGAAGGGAGATAGTGCATCAAGCTGTTCGCAAGGGCCAACTTGATCCTCTTCCCCAGGGATCCCCAATAAGGGAACCCTAGGAGAGCCGCCGACTCCAACTACCGTCCATGTACGATCCGTACTAGATCTGACCAACTGCCCATCCTACCTCTTTTGTCTCAGTTTTCAGTGGCAGCTATGAACTGATTGAGTGGTATGGTAACCAATTTCAATGTTATAGTAATACACCCATACCAATCTAGATTAAATAACTTAAACCCAAAAACTTAAAAAATCTCAAATAGTCCCTCAAAAAACAAGAGAAAAAATCCATGGTTTATGAACAAAAGATAGTCCCGCATAAAAGAATTCAGGGATAAAAAACCTGACCCAAGAAATCAAATAAAAAAAAAAAGTTACTACATAACGCATACCGGAGTGATCCCCAAAAGATGAAAGCATCTTTCAATTACCACTGCAGTTGCCTCACACAACAATAATGTGCTCATATCCGTAACAGACCCCGCCTGCCAAAACGTTCAGAATTAAAACTTTTATAATTGGGACAAAAATAGTCGCATATACATATTAAAAATCAAAGAATTAAAAAATAAATAAATAAATAAAAACAAAAAAACACACACACACACACTTTAGTTTGAGAGAATCACAAATTACACCTTGTATGATCAGGACAAAAATAGTCACGTATAACTTTTAAAAATCAAATTATTATAAAAAAAAAATGACTTTGGTTTGAGAAAATTAGAAATTAAATTCAATACTGTATGAAAAAAAACATATGTATGTACCTTGCACACACAGGAATAGTAACGGTTGAATTTCTTTGACAAATCGTAAAGGTAATCACATAGGATGTGTGGCAGGACAGATAAACAAGACTCTTTGAGGGCCTGGAAAAGAAAGTTAAAAGTATTAATGCATTAATATAATTTACATAATCATATTAACAAGATTATTAAAATTTACTAAAATCAAACTTTTCACTTAATCTTTTCTTCTACGTTTGTGAAATGTCTTCATATAGGCATCGACATTAGTATTGAATATTTACCCCTAATGTTTATGCCTGTTATAAATGGAACTAGCTTTTCTAATTGGTATACACTCTTGATTATTTGTTTCATTATTTTCAAAATTTCCTTAATAACTTAAATCAACCATACATTTGAGAGCATGTTAGAAGAAACAATAATGTTTTAGACTAACCTGGGGAAATAAAACCAATTGTTCACATCCAAAAACTATGGGTTACAACTTCAAATAGGGTTATGTATATTCAACAAAATAGTAATTCATTATGATATTGTCTTACCTCAGTAAACTCGAGTAATCGGAATCCCAAAATACGCTCTTCACCTTTTACCCATCCTTCATCCTTCCCCAGTATTAACTCTGAAGCCTGTTGCATAACACATGTATATCCGTTAACTTAATATTTTAAGAGCAAGAAAGCAATATTATTGGTCCAAGATGAGAAAGTTGGAACAAAATTGAAACGAAAAGAAATTCTTACCTTCTTTAACTCATTGATGTTTTACGAGAATCATCGGTAATTCTCTGAATTTTGGCTCGTGTATTTAATAGATACACGAAAGTATTTCCTATATATCAAACAATTTGAGTAGATCATGAGAATACAAATATATAATAGCATAGCAACACTAGTAATGGAAGAACATCATAAACTTACCTCTTCTTTAAGCATCTCATCATTGATATTGAATTTGAAGTCGTCCAATCTATGGTGTTTCAGGAATACATACCTGTTAAGAAGACAAAACCCAAACCATTGAGCATATGAGTACAAAATTTTGACCTATTACGAAACAAAGGAAATAGCTGTTGTAGAGAGCGTTAACTTCAAAATATGAAAGTTTGGAAATAAAAATTTTGACTACAGCAAGTTCATAGGATATTAGCATTTACCAATCTACTTGTATGTATTAATATTGATAGCATAAGTACAATAAGGGTAAAAGTTATGATAAAAGCATGAGAATCTTACAATAAAACACAATCTAAAACTGCTTCAGGAGTATATCCAAGCAACTTAGCATCCTCTGCTAATAAAAGAAAATTGTGAAATTTAGCCATTTTAAAATCGATCCCGCTATTATATTAATGGGTTAACAAAAAAATATAATAATAGTAATCGCATCATTTATACCTAGTTCCGCTGCCACATGAGTTTTAGCTTTGTCTAACAACTTATCTTCTAGTTCAGTACTGCAACTTCTATATCCTGCATAACTTGTTCTGGCGGGTCTGTGCCTATTACTTTTGACATGCTCTTCGAGTTTAGCAGCCTGGAAAAAGAATTGGTCAATTTCTCATCTTTCTTTATAACATGTTATCAGTTGCTGCTGTGTAAAAGTTACTTACGGTAAAGCACATTTCAATATACTCTTGTTTCCATACAGGAGTCAAGTATACCATCCAATCTGCTCTTTGCAGTCCATACCTACATATGACAGAAAATTTAAAAGCCACTGTTCATATAACATTGGTGAAATGTATTACTACTAGCCAATTGATATAGATGTTTTCATAAACTTAGCAAATAAAGTACCACAAAGCTAAGAGATCTTTATAAGCATTGTCGAAATCTCTCTGAGCCCTGTCTTGTCTTTCTTCATTCAGAAACCATCTATTCAACACTTTTTGAACCCTATTCCTCTGAAATAAATGGAAATATAAACTCATAAATTGCAAAATATGCCGATTTTATATCAAATAGACGGAAAATGTAATTTTTTCATATAATATAGGCAGATATAAAACAATTATATATGTACTTTAGAACAGGACGAGATCGTAGGATGACCGACGGTCACATCAACTTTAGAATACTTAAGCATACTCATCAGCGTGTATCCAATAGCGCGTCGTCGAAACAAATCCACATGCATTTCCTCGTCCAATGAGGGATAGTCTACAATCACCCTTTCCACAGGAAGTTTTGGTGCCCATGAATCTATACCATCTTTCAGCATCTTGTGAACGCTCTGCAAGGAAACAAGAAGAATCAAGTGAAAATTGTATTGTCTGTTACAAAAGAGTAGGAAAAGAAAAACAAAATACCTTTGCAATCCATTTCCCTGATAACTCTATAGTTACAAAACCAAGATCATTTATGGAGGGTGTTCCCTCTATCATGTCAGATTCTGGAAACTTTTCCTTGATTTTCTATGATAATAAATGAACACACCGAAACATATAATTACTGTTAAAAAAACTTAAGTATATTCAAAAACCATGATTGACAAAAAAAAAATAATAATAAATAAATAAATAAATAAATAAAGAATTACCTCTCCAACCTCTCTTGGTCCTCCATCTATGCGTCTTAATGTTATTGCACAGCTGTTTCTTAATCTAGGCCAAATCCACACGGCATTTTGGCTGTCATCAATTTTAAGAAAAAACTAAATGTAAATGTTACCTACCAAAGAAAGTAAAATCGCTCAAATATCAGAAGCAGCAAATACCATTCATAAACACCATGCATCCCTTTTTGGCAAGTATATAGCAAATGCTCTTGTTTTAAGTCGGTGTAACTATCTTCATCTTCAAGGTGACCATGTCTCGTTGCGGTTTCATTTTGCTTTACTTCTTCTTGAAGACGTTTAAGTGCGGTTTCAAATGGCTTCGAGATTTCTTCCTGAAGGCTCCATCTCTTGTGTTCCTGTAATTACAAAACCAGAGCCATCGTCTTAACTGTGTAAATCCAAATATATAAACAAAATGATAATGTGTACATAGACTTACATCAGGAGCTCCCATAGTTGACGTATGTGCCCACTTTAAGACTTTCCTCCTAGGTTCCTGAATACAAAACCAGTTCCATCATCTAAACTGTGTAAATCCATATATATAAACAAAATGATAATGTGCAAGTTAATAGTAGACTTACATCAGGATCTGCCATTCTAGATATACAGTGTGACCACTTTACGAATCTCCTCTCACCTTCCTGTATTACAGATACAGTGCCATCATCTCGACTGTGTAAATTTATATTTACATAACAACATGATGTACATTAATAATAGACTTACTTCAGGAGCAGGAATAGCTGCCATTTCTGCTTTAGAATATGCCCACGTTAACAATCTGGTACATTCCTGTATTACAAAACCACTGTGTAGTATAAAAATAAAATAAAATAAAATAAAATAAAAAACATGATAACGTGTACGATATTAATAGACTTACATCAGGATCTAAACTTTCTCCTGTAGTAATTGCCCAGTTTAAGAAGCTCTGGCTTTCCTGTATTAACCAGTGCCATCATCTTAACTATGTAAATTTATATGAAGAAAAACATGACAACGTGTACATTAATAATAGACTTACATTAGGAGTTATTGTAGAATGTGTCCAGTCCTGTAATACAACACCTGTGTCATCCTCATCTTAACTGCGCAAATTTGTATATAAAATATAAAAAGATAATGTGGATGTTAATAATGACTTACATATATTCCTGGTATTGGTGTAGAAGGTGCTATTGATGGTGTAGAAGGTCTGATGATATTTGAAGTAGAAGGTGCCATTCCTGCTGATGTAGAAGGTGACAATGCACTTATATACATTTTTGTTCCTCGTGTCGGTATATAAGGTGCCACTGATGACGTAGATGTCCTTGTCGTGAGTGTAGAAGGTACTGCACGCGTGCCAGACCCATTATTAATTTTCGGTCTCTTACGTTCCTGTAATACAAAATACAATGCCATTAGTGTAAATTTATAAATAAATAATAATGCGTACGTAAATAATACTTACATTCAATCTTGATTTCTTTGACGTAGATGGCTCCATCTGGTAACAAAGATGTAAGAACTAATTATGTTACCAAAATAAGAGTAATAAGTATTCCCTGTACTACTAATTTCTTATTTTTATGATTAGGAAAGTGAATATGGGGTTGTTAGACATTTAAGCTTACATGAGAAACCCGTCATAAATACATTGTTTTGACCTATAACTTGTATCTACTTTGCAGACCACCTTGTGTTTGAATATACGTTCATTTTTATCGCTCATCTTCATGATTACAAAACAATAAGACGAATACAAATTGTCTCAAATATATAATAGTGAGCTGGTCTTATTTTACAGATCAATTGCATATTGCAAATGTGAAAGTGATTTTGTGATGATTTTGAAACAAAATACTTATTTTTATGGTTGAGGTATTTAGGAAATTTAGTTTGAGGTTAAACTATCAAAACTACCTAGTCAACGTATTTTGGTGGTTTTCTTGTAAGCTTAGATGCTTAGCAACCTCACATTCATGGCTGTTTGTTTAAGCTTATTTATGGGTTTATACGTTTTGGCTTATGCCTCATATGCTTCATTTTTTGACTAAATTTGGTACATATGGGCTTAGATAAGTTTAGGGGTGTTTATGTAGCTTATATGTGGTTTTATTAGCTTATATGATATCGGTTTATATTATATTTTCCGTCATACGGGTTTCGATTCGACATTGCGAGCCGACTAATCCCATGGCACTACACTTTTGGATAGCACGGAGTCGGTGCGTGAACCTTCATAAGCCTCGGCTTATTTTGAGACTTATGGGCTTCTTAGGTTATAACAATCTTATATAAGCCCCTAAGCCATCACAATAAGTCAGAAAATTGAGGCTTATAGACGAAAACAGAAATCATATAAGTTTATAAGTATACTAATTAACATTCATCCAAATAACGATGAATTCCATATATAAGCTTGTACAAACACACAAACACCGCCTTATTACTTGTATATACCCACAAATTTTAAAATAAGTTGAAAAATTGAGCTAGTGACATAAAAGACGAAAACAGATTAGCTCATAAGCCCTAGATAATCAACCAATACGAATACTATTAAATTAAATATCATGTATACTAATTAACATTCATCAACAAATAACTGATGAATTCCTGGAATTAAATAGATAGATTTCGGGTTTTTTTTTCCCTTCTTGTACAAACATCTATTAGCATATTATATATATATATCATGAATATCAATAACAATCGACGAGGAGATTAAAAAGAATGTTTATTATTACCAAATATGGATGAACCAGGCGGATGGTACGTGCAACTTAGAGGGGGCCAGTGCCCTTTATGGTGACCCCAGTAAGCGTAGATGTTAGATATGTAGTGTAAATTTTTTATTATTAATGGTTTTCTTTTAGTGTTGCCGGCCCTCAGCCCAAAATCAAAACTGCCCTCATTCCAAGCCCAACATAATTTATTTTCCACGATCATATATTCGTCCCTGTTCGCACAAGTGCTAACTCTAAGAATTGAAACATTGATCAAAATTCATAGTTTGAGACTCAATTTAGAATATGATAAGTGATAACCATTACATCTTTTAAATTTCTAAATCATGTTGCTTGCTTGAGATTTGTAGTATCGCGTTATTGTTAGTTTGTATTACTCTATTAGGACAAAAAAGCCCCTAAATTTTGAGATTGGGAATACTCAATTTTGGTTTTGTCAGTGCCGGTCTAGTTTGAAACAAAGGCAGTAGCCTTTGTAGTTTGTTTGTTCCATATTTTTTAATTTGATTATGTTGTTGTACGTGAATGATTCCACTCACGGGCATACTTTGGAGTGAGGATCTAAACGAGCAACTCCCCCAGAAGCAATACGATTCCATTGTTGAGCAAAAGGTCGAGTGTTTTGGTTACCTGCTCGTGGTCCATGTGAGTGTTAGCATAATTTGCAACGTTCCCCATAGGTGCACCGACCCCGCAAAAAGTTGCGGCAAACCTCTTGAAGTGTATGACTGTTGCGGCTTGAGTTGTTTTGTGGCAATAAGAACCGGAGCATTATCGCGAGCATCATGTTGAATAGATAAGAAGGCTTTCCTTGAGCAACAACATTGACTGAGCTTGAGCAAAGTTTGGAGGCGAATCATGATGACGAATAATTCCGGCAACTTGATCATACTTATCACTTAGAATGGCATAAGTGCCAAGGTTCTTCTCGTCAACAGAGGAATCAATATCCGTCCAGAGATCAGCCATATTGTTGATCTTGTGAAAGTACTCGGTAATAGAGAGGTTACCGAGTTCAACAGTCCGTAGGTCATTATCGAGTTGCATGGCTTGTGCATTCTTGTCGTTGTGAAAAACATCTTTCAAAAGCTTCCATACATCACTAGCTGTAACCTTCTTCTTAAGGACTTGTTGAAGGAGAGACTCGTCTAGCATATATAGACCAAAGCACCGATGAATGGGGCAAGCTCGGCTCCCTCTTCAAACTTTGAATCTATGGTACTATCAGCAAGCCCCTGTTTTGACGAGTACTTGAGAAGAACATTACAACTATGTAACTCGATAACAAGTAGAGGATAATGACCTACAAGAATGCACGAGCGTGTAACTCGATAATGACCTATGGACTGTTGAACTCGGGATTTTCACAAGAGCGATCAATTGTATGGCTGATCCCTTGGCGAATATTGATTCCCCTGCTCACGGGAAGAACCTTGTCACTTATGCCATTAATGGCCTAACTGATAAGTATGATCAAGTTTCCAGAATTATTAATTATCGTGATCCGCCTCGAACATTTGCTCAAGCACAGTCAATGTTGTTGCTCGAGGAAGGTGTTCTCGTCTACTCAACATGATGCTCGCGATAATGCCTCGGTTCTTAGAGAGCTAGCTAGGTGAAGGAAGAGACCAATAACGGTTATTGGTGTGTCAAACTAAAACACATCCCTAGCAATAACACCCCATAATTGTTATAAAAAAAAAGAAAAAATAAACCATCAGCCGGTGAAATGGCAAAGGGACGAATGGCGAACGGAACCGGAAAAGCATGACGCGGATGGCGCTGCCATTCGTCCCAAGAATGCCCCAATAGCATGTCCAGTGGCTACTGCACCTTGCACTCTTATAGCCACAAACAACGCTAGCCGCAACAGTCATACACCTCAAGAGGGTTTGTACCATAATATAATACACAAAAAATAAATTTTGATGCGCAAAATTTTCAGCTTGTTTTAGTTAGAGTGAAGGGTATCATGGCTAAGTCATGCCTCTTCATTTGGGCCCCACATGTGCCACATCACTTCAACACACCCACTTAAAAATACCACTCATTCACAACTAACCCAAACCTCTTCACTTGGGCCCCACCTACCCTCATTTTATTTCTTTTTCATATTTTTCAAACACAATAAAATTCTTCATTTAAATAAAATTACAATATCACACACATCTCTTTCACTCGAGAATACACTCACCTCCTCTCTTTAATTCTCCAAAACAAATATTTCTTTCAACAGGAAAAAATCCTCTCACCAAACAAATATGTCTTCTTTCTTTCTCCTACTACAAACCGGATCTCTAATCCCTTCACTAGATTGTGCAAACCAAGCACAAATGGATCTCGCCAAACAAATATGTCTTCTTTGATTATAACGAAGCACAAACCACAAAGAACCAAGCACAGATGGATATATTTCAAAAAGTATTTTGTCTTTATTTGTGTCGTTGGGGTGGCAAGGGAGGAAGTGGCGAGGCATGGTGGTGTCGTGGCTAAGGGTGGCGAGAGGTGGCGAGCACTCCACCTAGGATTGGTGAACGAAGCTCGTTGCGATACCCATTGCTCTTAGATGCACAATGTTATTTTGATGAAAAATGTCAAAAGAAGTTGGGTGCAAAAACCAATTTTTGATGCACAAAAAAACGATTTAATGTACGAACGTATTTTTTCATAATTTTTTTGGGAAAAAATATCCATTTTTAGCAAAAAATTTCACAACTTTTTCATGCACCATCATACCCGGTCTTGTGGAATTTTTTGAAATTTTCAAGAACTTTTTGAAAAAAAAATCTTTTTATCTTTTAGTTTTTTTATTTGATTTTTATCATATATATATATATATATATATATATATATATATATATATATATATATATATATATATATATAGGAAGGGTTATTTGTAACAAAATAAATTGCGAGAACTCATGGAACCAAGATCAACCAATCGATTTTTTCTTATATTAATTTTTATTATTTAATTCAAAAGGGTATAATGGTAAAATTAATTTTTTTTATATTTATTTATTTTTTTTTTTACAAAAACGTTTTTAGTTCCCTTAATTTTAGAGGTTTTTTTTTTTTTTTTTTTTTTTTTTTTTGTGCACATGTGTTTTGCATTATGTGATAATTGTATTTTTGTTTATGCATAGGTGTTTTTTTACATGTGTTTTTTTTACATGTGTTTTTTTAACATTGTGTGCACATGTGTTTTGCATTATGTGATAATTGTATTTTTTGTTTATGCATAGGTGTTTTTTTACATGTGTTTTTTTACATGTTTTTTTAACATTGTGTGCACATGTGTTTTGCATTGTGTGCACATGTGTTTTGCACATATATCTTAAAAAAATATTACATAAATATAAATACAAACAACAAAACCTTATTATTAGATTTAAGCATTTCAAAATTTACAAAATGTCTTACTCTACCTTATTATTTAATTTTATTACAAATGTATGAAGCGTACACATGTGTTTAATACAATGTCTTTAACGTTGGTTCATCTTTTAGGTGTGCACATGTATTCCTCGCCTGGTTCAAGAACCAATGAAATCTGCCCATGTGTTTTTAGCCCTTGTGCACATGTGTTTTTATCGTCTCGCTCTCGATTCTACATATTCCAAGAAATATCATAATAGCAAAACTTTAACTTGTCGTCCGCTTCTAAACCTTGTCGTCCTACAAAAACAATATAACACATCACAATAAAAAACCAAGAAGAAAACAGACAATCAAGTCCGCTTATAAACCTTCCAGTTGTTCTTTTACGGTGTTACAAACTACTCTATTTTTTTAGTCTAAATATTGGTTGCGATTTTTAAAGTTGCAATAATTAAAGTAAGCGCACATCCACAAAGTTTTGTTTGACCTGACATAACTAAAATGCAAAACAAATTCAACTGATATAGTTAACCTCTTCTAGCATCTTAATTTAAAAATCCTTTCCATTAAAACTTTACTAATATATAATGTTCCGCAAAAAAATCCTACCCGTTGAAAATCCTTAACACACACTAATGAACAAGCATTAAGAAATCCTACCCGTTGGATAAGATGAGATCTGCTTCAGGTCGGTTACTTTTTTCTGAATATCATCGTTATCACACCCGTTGTAGAAGAGTTATCCAGATCTGCTTCATGTCGGTTACAACTGCGAAGGTCGGCTACAAAAAAATGGTACAATCAAAAAACTATCCAGATCTGCTTCTGAATGACCGTTGTAGAAGAGTTATCCAGATCTGCTTCTGAATGGTACAATCAAAAAATGGTACAATAAAAATCTTTATGTGTATATATAAAACAAACCTGATACATTATAAGATCATGGTGCGCCAAATCATCTAAACATATCGAACAAAGAAACAAAATCTATCACAACCTCGATCCAACAAACTTCGAGAAAATCGAACTAAAAACCTTCACATAAAACATAAAATATAACATTAAATTTCGAAGAACATGATCATGCAGAGACAAATTAAATTCAACGTCGATGATGCGGTTTCGTATGAAAGATCGAAATAGAGGAACGTTATCATATTCTGCTGATGAACACAAATGAACCAACAAATAAAATTAGTAAATTAATATAATAACTTACCAATATATCATCCATTCATGCATTACGTTGGATAAATCTTCATTAAAATAATAGAATTGCAAACTGTTGAAATATTATGCATTGATATTTGATCATGAATCAAATTGTGAGCAGTTGAGAGAGTGGAGGCGTAAAAGGATGAGAAAGAAAACCTTTTTGACCTAATTAATATTTGAAAATCCCATATAATTTGGACGGTTATCAAGAAATATTTAAGAGAAAATCCCAATAATACCCCTCCAACTCATAAAAAGTTATTCTTAATCTTTCATTTTATTACAATTGTGCCACAAATTATTTTGACCATTGATCTAATATCTAATGGTGGAAAATGGTTCTCATGATTCTCGCATTTTTTTTGTTTCGAATATAACCTCACATATATATATATATATATATATATATATATATATATATATATATATATATATATATATATATATATTATGAAAACACTACATTTGCCGTCTATTTGATATAAAATCGGCATATTTTGCACTTTATGAGTTTATATTTCTATTTATTTCGGAGGAAAGGGCTCAAAAGTCTTTGAATAACACCCCAATTTCGTGATACGCGGCGGAATTCAAAGCGGGTGTTACTCATGGCACAACGATCATAATAATAGAAAACGATCTCTAAAGGAGTCGTTTTAAAAAGGATTTATCATTCAAATTATTCAAATATAATAGAGTTTACAAAATAGGTCCAAGTTGGTTGCATTGTTTACAAAGTACATCAATATAAAGTCTTTGATGTTTTGTGAATGATAAAATATTTATAGCCTTCTTGATCTAGTCCTTGCTCTTCCGTGCCGACCGACATTATGGACACGAAATACATGCTTAAAATCAACACAAAGGTTGAGTGAAATTCAAAGAGTTTGTTTGATGGTTGAACACATTATGTTGGTAGTGTGAGTTAATTTAGACTCACACCAATAGTTTGAAAACAAAGCAGAATTATTGTTTGATGCGGTGCCTCAAGTATATGATACTTGAGCCCGCTTTGTTTGTCACCAAGCTCATGAAACCAAGGCGTTAACGTGTTCCAATATTAATTGGAGAAACTGTTGGTACTTGCCCTAATAGGTAAAATTGCGTTTTACCTAATGTTACTCAAATATAGTGCGTTTGTTTGCCTACCGGTCAACACAAACGGGATTAAATCAATCCCAATAGATCTATTCACAATATTCGTGCTCACTCTCTCCATTGATTAATGGTTCATGATTTAGGGACTTATATTTGGCAAATGATGGTTACTTAGTGACAATATGACAATCGAGATAAACATATAGTTTGAAAGCAATGTGTTCGATTTAAAATAAAGCATGTATCTCCCAAGGGTTTGTAAAACAATTAAGTAATAGAAAGTGGGGCTATGAACTCACCTCGTGTAAATGATATCAAATGTATAATGAGAATGATGGATATGCCGTGAGAACTTCTACGAGCAACCTAGAATAGGATGTTGCGACTTAGGTTTGAAATAATGATGCGAAGGAATGAAATAACAAACCTATATCGTCTCTATGTTGATCATGATGTAGTACATGGTTTTGTGTATGTCGTTTATAGAAATGGTCTAGTTGTGAAAACGTGTTTAGTTTATATATAGCGTACTACCGTTCGGGCCATCACAATTCGGAGGTCATGTAGTAAGCGTTCGAGAGCTAGGACACTTTAAATCGTAAATCCAAAGAACTCGTCGATACGTTTTACTCAAATGAAACCCCTCACATGAAGCTCCCTAGTTTTGTATCACTTAGTAGATAAAACATAGATTTTGAATGAAGATTGTTATATCATAAAGTTTATCATGTTTTTAGTAAATATCTAGTTTTTACAAGTTCTCGTCGTTTCATAAATATGATCATTAGATAATGTAAGTATATAAAATTATGTCGTTTGGTTTGTGTTGGTATTGATTTGCCAAGGTTAACACCTTAGTTAACGGTCTTGGGTAAATAAGCCTTGAGGCTTTAGCCATGGCCTTGCCGTGGCTTTGGTCTTGACTACCATGGTCTTGAGACTCAGTTTTGACCTTATCCGTGGCCGTGGTCTTGGCTTATGGCCATTAGGCCTCTTGGTTTGCTTTAGTTGTGACAAAAGTATAGTCGTGAAACTATATATAGGCGACAGTTCGGTTTTGAAAGATAATGGCCTATTTAAGAGTTTTCAAGGTCCGAGCTTCTTTTTAAAAGGAAAACGTCGTTCGAACAACTTTCGTGTTTTAACTTTTGATGATTTGGACGAAGTACCACTTTCAAAGCGGACGGAGACCTTAATAGCTTGTGTTTAGGCGGTTTGGCGTTTGGTTTTGCTAACTTCTTTTGGCGTATCTTTTGACTCGTTTATCCGTTTTGGGTGATTCAAGTTGCTATGTTTACCTTTTATCTTGTCTACCATAGTATGTAAGTTAGAAATTCCATATGTGACTGGTTTTAATGGTCTCAAATGTGTAGAATATGACTAGTTTACTAGTTTGTTACTTTTACGACAATATGTGAATTAAAACATGTGATTGAGTATATGTACATCATGAATCAACATAGTAACCATATATATAGCATGAAATTGTTAAGATTATGAATAATAAAGATGAGATGATGGTGGTGATTAGTTGCTTACAACTTTTGGCTTTCAATTAAGAAAGGAGTAACTAGTAAGGATCGGACTTTGATTGAACACTTAGGACTTTGGATTGAGCTAGCTTTCTACACCTTGGAACCCTTGCAATCTTGAAGAGTTGGTGATGAAGTACTAAGTGACTTGAGTGGATCTAAACTCAATAAGATCACTTAAACTTGCTAGAGATTTGATGTAGTAACTTGATATTTGAAACTTCTTTGCATAAACTTGGAGTTTATAGATCAAATTATGAAAGATATGATGTTTTATGATATGAACGACCCAAATCAGTGTATGAGGGTTTTAGGAAGTCTTTCACTTGCTATTTATAGGAGGGTAAGTTTGGTTAACCATATATTGGGTTAAATGTTAACCATGGTTAAGTTAGGACACATGTAATGATCTAAATGAAGCATGGTTAGGATTAAGCCACCAAGATGATGATTCCCCCTAAGTCGGCCATATGAAGATAAGATGACTTAGGTGGATAGTCTTGGTATTATCTTGGTTACGGAGTGAGTTTTGGTTCCGTTAATCGCTAACTGTAAGTCGTTAAGTCACGAAACGTAAAACCGGGTATCATAAAAATATGAAACTTATAGGAATGATTAAACTCATCAATATACTCATTATTATCTTATAAAAATGAGTGATAAGTTTAATGGGTCGCGTAAACGCTGTTAAAACTGGAAACGTAGGCTAAATACGTGGAAAATGCAATTTATCAGAAAAGAACGAGATTTCAGGAAAATGACCGTGAATTTATTTAAAGTAGACTAAAATTAGTCTATAAGTGATATGAGATGTCAAAATGTGGTTTTCGTTATACGTGGGATAACTTAACAGTTATACGTGAAGTCTAAAAGTTACGCGATTTAAGCAAAAATTATAGAACGTACAAGGTTAATTTCTTTATGGTCAAAGGAGGAGGGAAATATGTTTGACTTTTCCAAAAAATGTAAAAGTGTCAAAACATCTTAGAAAACACAAAGGTCGAGGAATGGTTAAGTCTCGGGTCTAAGTAGAATTGTTTAAAACGTAAGTTTAGTCTCGTCTTGCTCGGGGTTTATTTGGTAACATTTAAATGAAATCTTCAAAATTCTCTAATTGATTATGAGTGATCTAAAATTAATCGATGTGAGGAAAATTGTCGAGTTGATTTTCGTTAAGCGTGATGTTTAAATGGTGTTTCGACCAAAGCGAAACTTTAAAACGATGTTTTCTTAATAAATTTTGCGAAGATGATCTAACGATTGTCAAACTCTCGGGATATTACTAAAATAATTTAACTTACGAGAATGTGAAATAAAATTTTACGGGATGAATAGTGAAAGTGAATAGTAATTTCTCGAGATGAATAGTAAAATTTAAGAATGGATAGAAATCACGAAAATGCGAATTGTTACAAATCGTGAATAAATGATGCGATTACCATTATTATATTTTTTTGTTAACCCATTAATATAATAATGGGACCGATTTTAATATGGCCAAATTTCACAATTTTATTTTTATCAGCCGAGGATGCTATGTTGCTTGGATATACTCCTAAAGCAGTTTTAGATTGTGTTTTATTGTAAGATTCTCATGCTTTTATCATAACTTTTATACTTATTGTACTTATGCTATCAATATTAATACATACAAGTAGAGTGGTAAATGTTAATATCCTATGAAGTTGCTGCAGTCAAAGTTTTTATTTCCAAACTTTTATATTTTGAAGTTAACGCTATCTACACCGGCTATTTCCTTTGTTTCATAACAAGATAACCTACTTATAGGTCAAATTTTGTCTTGATATACTCAATGGTTTGCGTTTTGTCTTCTTGCGGTATGTATTCACGAAACACCATAGATTGGATGAATTAAAATTCAATATCAATGATGAGATGCTTAAAGAAGAGGTAAGTTTATGATGTTCTTGTTGTTATGCTATTATATATTTGTGTTCTCATGATCTACTCAATTTTTTAATATATAGGAAATACTTTCGTGTATCTATTAAATACACAAGCCAAAATTTAGAATAAGATCGATGATTCTCGTAAAAACATCAATGAGTTAAAGAAGGTAAGAATTTCTTTTGTTTCAGCTTTTTTCCAACTTTCTCATTTGGACCAATAATAGTGCTTTCTTGCTCCTAAATATTAAGTTAACGGATATACATGTGGATATACATGTGTGCTGCAATAGGCATCAGAGTTAATACTGGGGAGGGATGAAGGATGGGTAAAAGGTGAAGAGCGTATATTGGGATTCCGATTACTCGAGTTTACTGAGGTAAGACAATATCATTATGAACTTTTACTATTTTTTTGAATATACATAAGCCCATTTGAAGTTGTAATATTTGGGGTAAATATTTAATACTAATGTAGATGCCTATATGAAGACATTTCACAAACGTAGAAGAAAAACGAAGTGAAAATTTTGATTTTGTAAATTTTACTAATCTTGTTAATATGATTATGTAAATTTCATTATTGTGTTAATACTTTTAACTTTCTTTCGAGTCCTCGAAGAGTCTTGTTTATCTGTCGCCACACATCCTATGTGATTACCTTTACGATTTATCAAAGAAATTCAACCGTTACTATTCCTCTGTGTGCAAGGTACATACATATGTTTTTTCTCATATAATATTGAATTTAATTTCTGATTTTCTCAAACCGAAGTTATTTTTTTACAAAAAATAATTTGATTTTTAAAAGGTATATGTGACTATTTTTGTCGTGATTCCCCTTTCTATTGCTGGCAGAGCATAGATAAAAAATGGTGACTTGGATTCATTCTCAGCCATTAGATGATGTTAAAATCAAATCTTAGCCATTTAAAATACAAGTTTACCTAAATTTAGTTACACAATATAGCACATGTTTAATTGTTCACTTCATTTATATATTACTATCATGTGAAGGATTCGAGTTCTTTCACAAAAATTTCAAAAAGTTTGTTAATTTTCGATAGATACATTATACTTAATATGATTCATCATTTTATGGCTACTAAAAACAGCATGAACCTCTAACTATAGAACTTAAAGAACGTAGCTACCTATTTGAAGTTTACATATATGGTTGCAGATGGTGTAAGAAAAACGAAATGACAATTAACCTTTTTTATAAGTGGTCGTGGGTGTCAATACTCACGGGTAACACGGGAATGGATCTACTAAAAAAAAAAAAAAAAAGAAGAATGAGAAATGTTTTCGGCCACACATTTCAAATAAAAAAGGAGAATTTCATGGGAGATGCATCTTTTTTTACAGATGCATCTGAAATGTGCGGCTTTAGTTATTTCTCATTCTTCTCATTTTACTTTAATTTCTTATTTGATCTTTACTCTGGGTAACACATGATTTAACCTTTATTGCTGAAAGTTAGATCTTCAAAAAACACCCAACATTGTAAAAATTAGCATTTCACAATCGTTATTCACTTATTTGGCAAAAAGAAATGTGTCAACCATTATTTTTTTTAATCACCGTCTAAGGAAGTAATTAGTAAGTAAATAAAATAGATACTACACATTTTTTTTTCTCTTTGACAAGGAAACTACGAAACAATTCAACCGAGAATGAAGGATATGCGTCAACTATACAAACGGTCATTTACCTTTCTTTATATATTGTAATGTTTCTCAACTAAGGCAAACAACGTAAAAAGGAAAGATGTGCCCGGGCAACGCACGGGTATTGCACTTGTTATAAAAGGTGTAATCTGTGATTCTCTCAAACCAAAGTTGGTCTTTTTTTTTAAAACTATTTGATTTTTAAAAGGTATATGCGACTATTTTTATCCCAATTCACTACAAAAAAATGCACCATTTGGCAATACATTCTCGTGCCAAAAATGCAAAGGATGTCGACCTAAAGAAAAAAAGGCACGACATGTGGTGCCTTTTTGGTAGTGCCATTCTCATTGACCCAAAAAATTTGGCACGACAATAAGCTTTTGTTTTGTACGACAAAGGGTGGGGCCCAAATACAATTCAACACGAAAATACTCTTTGGCATGACACGGTTTTGCAAAATGGTGCGACATTGTCGTACCAAACTTTTTTTTTTTTTTTTACCTTTTTAAAATAATAATAAAGTTAATTTTTAAATACGTAAAGGCACGACAATGTCGTGCCAAACTGTAAATCCACGTGGCCTGGGCTGCAAAATGGGACGATCCACGTGGCTTGTGGGTCAAAATGGGACGACACCATGAGAGGAATTTAGGGACAACAATGTCGTCCCTAATTTTTCTGGGTGGGCAAAAAAAATGCAGCAAATGCAGTTTTTCCGAAAAAAATCTACCAAAACAAATACAACCTGTAATCAATCACAATCCACAATACCAATTCGACAATATGATACAATACCAAATTACTAAACGGATCGAATAACATTCCACAATTCCACGATACCATTCAACAAATACGATACAAAATAAACTACTCTTAAACTATACAAGGCGCAAATTTCCTAAATAACATGTCTCAAACTAACAAGCAAATTTCCACTAGCTTATAAAGCTAACATGTCCAAAAGTTATAAAGTTAACATAAATCCACGATAACATTCGACAAATACAATACTATTCCATAATATTAATAAGTCTAAAATTCACAAACTAACTTCCCGCCTACTCCTCAAAGAACTACCGCCGAATCGCCGCCGACTCGTCACCCAACTCGTCGCCGCCTCATTATTATCCCCACTATTATCATCATTATTATTCAAATCATTATTATCAACATGATCATTTTGGCCCAAATGAGGATTATTTTGTGAGTTGTACCGGTTAAGGTCGGTGGCGACATTGCATAGTTCGAACTAGTACCCGGCACGTGATAGAGTTGGGAAAGGTGGGCGATAACAACCGCAAATGCATTATTGGAATGGGCTTGGAAACCATAAGGGCGGGAGGGAAAAGGGCCGGGAATGGGTACCGGGGAAAGGGAGGTGAAAATGGGTTACCTTGTGAGTTGTAGTGGGTGAAAAGCTGCAAGGTAAGATCCGAATGTCCCAATGCGGCTTGGGCGCGGCAACTGTTCCTTCGCCCGCAGACTCTTGCCTAGCAGCGACTCCTGTCTCACTGACGAGCCCGTTCTTGCGCAACCTTGGTTTCCTCATCGCCTCATTATATGCTCCTAGTAGCGTAATCTTGAGCAACATGCCCACGTGTGAACTGCGAGAGGTTGAGCCACCACCGGTAACCTCCACGCCTCGACCGCCATGTTACGGCGGTTGTCACTCGGAACTACAAGCTCCAATATTTCTATGCTGCTCATGTACGGGATGGCACCGGCTCTGACTTGCTCCTGATAGGCCCTCATCTCATTCTGTGTAATTTCAAAAAAAAAAAAAAAAAAAAAAAAAGTAAGTTAGGAAAAAAATAATAAATGAGAAGTAACTTAATATAATGACGCATGTTAAGAGATAAACTACTTACGTAAGCCGTCTCGTTCTCTCTCGTCTTAAATGTGCCATCTTTTTTTGAATGGCCCTTCCTCCAAGTTTCAATCAGGTCTTCATTTTGATTGTTATTGTTGACCCTCTATACATACAATATAAAATAAATTGATAACGAGGTAAATATAAACAATATAAAAACCTTTAAAAATCACAAAAATTATAACGAGTCTTACATGATGGTTGCGTCCTTGAACGAACGATTGTCGACCTTGGTGAGTTAAAATCTTGTTTTTAGATCGATTTTCTGCATTTTTGGCCGATCTTGCCATCCGTTTCGGGTCTAACCACCAGTCAACCAACATCTCCCATTCATGTTGGGTTCTGTTCAGCCAGACTTTCGGGGGTGGCGGATGTGCCTTTGCCGCCGCGGGCGTCTCGTGGATATCAAAGTATTTAGACTTGAGCCTGTGTT
The DNA here is from genome assembly GCA_022545495.1 of Chrysanthemum lavandulifolium. Lineage (NCBI taxonomy): Eukaryota > Viridiplantae > Streptophyta > Magnoliopsida > Asterales > Asteraceae > Chrysanthemum > Chrysanthemum lavandulifolium. The sequence goes on from CM040238.1 coordinate 181,935,861, forward strand.
TGTATTTTCGGTATAGCATCCTCTGCTTTAACCATAGCCCAAGTCCTACCCTTTCCCCCACCGTATAAAGATTATCTCCAACCTAGAATCTGTTCTCATTATTCAACCAAGGCGCCAGGTTGAAATAGGTCTGCAAAAAAGTATACGCATTTAAACAAACACACAATTTAAATATAACAAGCATATCTAAACGGTCAATAACAATAAGAATAGAAATAAAATAAACAATAAATATAACCTGTAGTGCCGGCATTATATGCGCCTTATAAGAATCATGAATTTCTTCCCAATCGCAATCAAGGGGAAGTGGCCTCACTTGTTCCCCAATAAGACTATTTAACTGCGCTGCATAAGTGCCAACCGCTGAGAAGGTGCCTTGATCATCGGTATCAAAGCTTATAGGCAACGGCTGTCCGTTATTCTCCCTAAAAGCCTTCCTTAAGGCCCTATTTGCCGTCTCATCGATGATCATTGAACCTACAAATATAAGTTATTGAGTTGTGAAAATACATGTAAAAAAAATTCAGTTTTATCAATAAAATTATATAAAATAAAAAAAAATGAAAAAAATCACAATTTGTTACTGCGCATAATAGCAAGCAAAGTAAATGAGGGCCGTCTTGGTGGATCACCAACATCCCCACCTTGTGATCTAGGTGTACACGCCATCCGTAAAAGTACAAGTAAAAGAACACATAATTTCGTGGACCAATTAATACTAATATACACATTCATATAAATATACACATTCATATAAACATATAGTAACAATTTCATTCAAATTACAATTTAAAAACAATAATTGTCTTAATCAAATTACAATTCAAAACAATTAATTGTCATAATAAGAATCATCACTAGATAAAACTTCTTCAACAACAATAGTGGGTTCACTTCATCATCATCGACACGCCAACATCATCATCATCAAGGACATGAGCAAACGTTATCTTCATTAGTAACAAAATCATCATCTTAAGAACAACATCCGTGGGCGTCCATCAGCGATTCATCATTTACTCAAATTCGCATACTCAAAACCGGTCAAACCAACAGACAATGCAACATCGATGCGCGCCATGTATAACTCCCCAAATATGTGCATTAAAGACATATTCGAGGAGTGAAAGGGAAATCTTGTCAATTCTCTTAAATAGTAAAACGATTATATGCATCCATATCCTAAATGAGACAAAACATTCAAAAGCGGTCCCAAAAGGGGACTTTCCAAATATAATTTCTAATAAATTAATTTCGGACATGTTTTCTATAGGATGATTAGCTTCGGACGGGAATTTCCAAAATTAATCACTAAAATCCTAAAACAGAATACAAGTTTAACAATCACAATATTACTAACCAAAGTATCATTTTCATTATCGATAATTAATAACATATCACATGACATTTTTCCGATATCACATATCATTTTCATTTTAACGGTCACTTTAAGTTTATAAGTAACAATTAATAACACATCACATGACATTTTTTCCGATATCACACATCATTTTCATTTTAACACGGTCACTTTAAGTTTATAAGTAACAATTACATATCACATGACATTTTTTCCGATATATCATTTTCATTTTAACACGGTCACTTTAAGTTTATAAGTAACAATAACATATCACATGACATTTTTCCGATATCACATATCATTTTCATTTTAACACGGTCACTTTAAGTTTATAAGTAACAATTAATAACATATCACATGACATTTTTCCGATATCACATATCATTTTCATTTTAACACGGTCACATTAAGTTTATAAGTAACAATTAATAACATATCATATGACATTTTTCCGATATCACATATCATTTTCATTTTAACACGGCCACTTTAAGTTTATAAGTAACAATTAATATATCACATGACATTTTTCCGATATATATCATCATTATCGACAAAGTAATAAAAGTATATACATTATCTGCGATGTAATAAAAGTATATATATATACCTATTTCATGGTGAAATACAGGAAGTGAAGAAAAGAGAAAGAGAAAAAGAGGTGGTCCCGGCTGTCCCAAACTGTCCCAAACACCCCGACGGTCCCGGCTGTCCCAAACACCCCGACGGTCCCGGCTGTCCCAAACACTACACATAAAACCATAGTTAAACAAACTATTGTCGTCCCAAAACACATTGTCGTACCAAATTAATTAATAAAAACTTTTTACGATGACATTGTCGGACCAAAACACATTAACAAAATAAAAAAAAATTCACTTACCAACACAAAAGGTGGTGGTGGTGGAGCTGCGGCTGCTGCTTGCGGTTGTTGGTGGTGGAGCTGCGGCGGTGGTTCACGGTGGTGAGTTGCTGCGGTGGACCATCTAACCAACACAAACACAACATAAAACCATAGTTAATCAAACCATAATTAAAGAAATTAAATTAACAAATCAAATTTTAACAAAAAAAATACCTTTAAATGTTACAAAATAACAAAAATTATACAAATTGTGCACAGTGGTGCGTGTGTAATTGATGGTTACGAGTGATAGTAGTGTTTTGGTGGTGTCAAATTGAAGAAAATAGCGTTTTTTTTTGGAATTTTATTGATTTTTTGATGTTTTTACGAGCAGTTTTGGTTTTTTTTTTTTACTAAGTGTTGAGAGAGAGAAGAAGTAGATCGTGTCAATTATTGAGATAAAATGGGAAGATTAAAAGGGACGACAAAGTCGCCCCTTTTTTTTTTTTTGCCAAATATTTGGCGCTTGTTTGATTTTTCAGAAAAATTTTGGATAAAAATTTGGCACGACAAATGTCGTCCCTTTTGTTTTTTTTTTTGTTTTGTTTTTTCTTTATCTTTTGTATATTAAAATGTGTTTAGAATATTTAATTATTACTAAATAAATTAAATTTATTATAAATTTTAAATAATTTTAAAATTAATTAAATTAGTTATAAAAGTTTAAATAAATTAAAAATAATTTAAATTAGTAATAAAAAATTTAAATTATTTAAAAATAATTTAAATTAGTTATAAGAAATTTAAATAATTTAATAATAATTTAAATTAGTTAAAAATATATTTAAATTGATTGAAAATGATTTAAAATTAATTATAATTTTTTTATATAAATTAAAACGGATGAAATGTTAAACGAACGAGTCAAGATGATGTCGTTATACATGACATGTTAAAACGGATGAATCGAGATAGTATCGTGATACATGATATGTAACACTAACGAGTCTAGGTGATATCGTTATACATGACAATGTTAAACGAACGAGTAAAGATAATATTGTTATACTAACAAGTCAAGGTGATATCATCAAAACTGGGTAGTCTATAACTCTTTATCTCATCAAAACTTCTAACCAAAACTTCCCTCCAAAAATACTGGCGCCAAAACTTCCCTCCAAAAATAATGGCGCCAAAACTTCCCTCCAAAAATACTGGCGCCAAAACTTCCCACCAAAATCTGGCAGATCTGCTCTATATATCACATAAAGAAAACTTGAGATCTTATCCCACCAAAAGCCACCAGATCTTATCCTCAAAACCACTCAACCTCACAACCTCTTATCTTTACACAAATTTCAAAACCTGAGATGGAGCCATTTAATCCTTTTATGTGTTCTTGTGGAGCAGGAAATATAAAATTAAGAACATCGCATAGAGAATATTCATCTGGACGACAATATTATTCATGTCCTCTGTCAAAGGTGAACAATCATACATTTCTTATTTATGTAAATATACAAATAATTGGGTTGTAATCTCTTATAATTTCTTATTATGTAAACCCATAAAAGATAATGGGTACGGATATTTTATGTGGAAGGATGCATTTGACGAGTACTTAAGAACAATCTCTTCTCAAGGTTCGGATCCGCACCAACAGAGTGCTCGATTGCCATGAAAATATCTTAGGATAAACTTTTGGAATCACAAAACATGTGCTAGAGACAAGAGTAAGGTTCTTTGGAGGCAAGACTTGAAATGGCAAGGATTCACACGACCACGCATGTCGATCGGATGCATTACTTGAGCTATTAGGTGACATGGAAAAAATCGTATGTAGTAGTAGTTGTTGTTCTTGTAGTTGTAGTTGTAGTTGTTGTTGTTGTAGTAGTTGTTGTTGTTCTTTTAGTTGTTGTTGTTGATGTAGTTGTTGTTCTGGTAGTTGTTGTTGTTGTTGTTGATGTTGTTGTTGTTATTCTTGTAGTATGTATCTGTCAAGTATTTTTATAAATCAACGCAGATGCTGGATTTGTAAAGCTAGTCATGCTCTTAGTTAACCAGATTATGGTTTCCAAACACCCCTTTTCCAATACTAAATTACACATGAATAAAGAAACTACTTGACAACAAAACGAAACAGATCAAACGAAACAACTCAAACGATATGATACACATGACATAGACCATATGCTACACGACACACAAAACAACTCAAACGAAACAACTTGACAACAAACGAAGCAGATCAAACGAAACAACTCGCCCATTCAATTATGGTACTTCCAAAACTCGCACCATCTTTTCCTTCCTTTGCTGACGAACTTCAAACAATGCTTTAAAATAATTTGTCCAAACACCCATTTTCCAATACTATTTCCAATACCATATTACACATGAATAAAGAAACAACTTGACAACAAAGCGAAAGCAGATCAAACGAAACAACTCGGCAAGCAAACGAAACAACTCGAACGAAACAACTCGTAAATCAAACGAAACAACAAAACGACATAGAAAACAAACATCGCCCATTCAATTATTTTCCTGCTACTTCCCGCTCGCTAGAACTCGCACCATCTTTTCCCTTCCTTTGCTTGACGAACTGCTCAAACAATGCTTCAAGATTTGTTACCCTATTTCCGCATCATCAAATGTGTAATCGAACGGGCTTTTTTCACTTCATCTTTTTCCTTCCTTTGCTTGACAAACCGCTCCCACATTGCTTGACTTCCAGCTGTGTTCTCCTCTAACACCATTAGCTTCACAGCTCAAATACACCGTAAATTGGCTCTACTTTCCTTAACCATTCCATAATGCGGTCTCTCATCAACGGGTCTATGTTCTTATAAGAACTATATTCATCATAAATTTCTGACCCATACGTATCAAGAACTCAAGTAAAGAAATATATCGACGATAAAACCAGTGACCACTCTTTTTCCAGCGTGTAATCAGCCATTTTATTGTTACGTGTGTTTTGTGGGAATTGACAATTGGGTTATTTATGTTTTGACGGGATATATAAGGAAAACTTTGCGGGAAAAATAATGGCGGGAAAAATAATGGCGGGAAACTATTGGCGTTCATATTTTTTTTAATTATATAAATGTATTTAATTTTAAATTAAAGTATTTAATTATAAATATAAACTATTTAATTTTAATTTATATTAAATAAAATTATCTACATTAAATAAAAATAATTTTTAAAATTAAATAATTTAATTAAAACCGGTTTATAAAGTTAAAAAAAAAAAAAGATTTATAGATTTGGGACAACAATGTCGTCCCAAATTGTTTGGCGGGATAAAAAAAAAAGCGGGATGTATTTATTAACTTTCTTGGTTTATTAAAAGTTTTAAATTATAAAAACAAATAATTAAAAAAGCACGACATTATCGCGCTTTTTGCGTCGTCAAAAACATTTGGTTGATCTACTTTTGTTGAAAACTTGTGGGTCCTACATGCAATTTGGCACGACAATTGTCGACCCAAAAATTTTCTCGCCCCAACCTCGATTTTGGTGTAGTGTAAAAACAAAGTTATTCACAATTCCACATTTTATAACCAATTTTAAACTTCTTTTCGTGTAGACATCCCCGAAAGCAAGTGAGTTATCAGTGAAAGCCAGTGAGTTATCAGTGACCCCTCTACCATTGAGATTACCATTTTACGCCGCGAAAGGATCAGTGGATGTAAATGGCAGGTAACTAGCGTTTTTTATGTTCAAAATAATTGATTTTCTCTATGCTAAGTTTATTGTCATTTTATGCTATTTAAGTCAAATATCGGTTCTTTGCATGAAGTATCGTACCTTTTCATTATGCCTTTGAAAATGACTCTGAAGGTTGGTCATTTTGCAATAATTGTAATATCTTATAGAAAAATTATGCGTTTGGTCGCGTGGTTTCTTTCATATTTGAGTTTAGTCATAAGTCGTTTTAATTACACCAGGAGATCTTATTTTTGAAAGCTCTGCACTCATTTGGTCCTATTTTGGATAGCCGTTAGTGCAGTCCGTTAAGTGTTTTCATGTTGTTAGTCCTTCGCTAATAAATTTTGCAATCGTTAGTCCTTATTTTTTAAAATATAGTTTTCCAGTTAGTCCTCAGTTAATAATAGTTATCGCTCGATTTTTCGTTTTTGTTTTTATCGTTGTTCGTTTTTATCCGCTTTCCCTTTCTTTTTGGTTTTAATCCAGTTTTACGTTTTATCCTTTTTCGTTTTATATATTTTCGTCCGCTTTTTACGCTTTATCGCTTTTGCATTTTTTTATCCGTTTTCAACCTTTTTACGTTTTATCCGTTTTCGTCCGTTTTTAACGTTTTCGCTTGATTTTACGTTTTATCTGTTTTTATCCGTTTTAGTTCGTTGTTTATTCGTTTTAATGATTTTTACGTTTTATGCAGTTTTATCCGTTTCGTCGAAATTTATTTATTCGCCTTTTTTTTTTTTTACTTTTTATCCGCCGCTTGCTTTTTAAGTTTTGTTCGTTTTATTTTTTTTCGTTTTATTTGGTTGTTACGTTTTATCCGTTTTAGTTCGTTGTTTATCGATTTCGCTATTTTTACGTTTTTCTGTTTTATCGTTTTCATTCATGTTTTCCGTTTTCATCCGTTTTTTATTGTTTTATCCTTTTCGTTCGTTTTTATGTTTTAGCCGCCTTTTGGTATAAAAGCGTAAAAACCTAAAAGTGGACGAAACGAAAAGGGGCGAAAACGTATAAAAAACGAACGAAAAAGGATAAAACGGATGAAAACGGCCGAAAACGGAAAAACATGAATGAAATCGGATAAAAACGTAAAAAAACAGGCGAAAATTGATAAACAACGAACGAAAATGAATAAAAGCGTAAAACAACGGTCGAAAACGGAAAAAAGCGACAAAACGTATGCTGGCAAATCGGATAAAAGCGAAAAGCGTAGCGAAACAAATAAACAACGAACGCAGCGGATAAAATGTATAAAACGTAAAAATAAAGTGCGAAACGTAAAACAATGGACGAAACGGATAAAACGATAAAAACGTAAAAATAGCAACAGATAAAACCTAAAAAGGGCCAAACGGATAAAAACGAACCAAAGCGGATAAAAGCAGATAAAACGTAAAACAACGGCGAAACCGGAAAAAAAGGGACAAAACGTAAAAACGGCGAAACGAATAAACAACGAACGAAAGCGGATAAAGCGCATAAAAGCGTAAAAACGGGCGGCGTAAAAACGTATTTAAAACGGATAAAAACGTAAAAACGGTTGAAACGGATAAAAGCGGACAAAAGCGTAAAACAAGCGGACGAAAACATATAAAAGCAGGCGAAAGGGATAAAACGTAAAAACGGACGAAAAACGAAAAAAAGGAAAACGGATAAAAGCGGATAAAAAAGCGAACCAAAGCGGATAAAAGCAGACAAAACGTAAAACAGCAGGCGAAACGGAAAAAAATGAACAAAACGTAAAAAAGCGGCGAAACGAATAAACAACGAACGAAAGCGGATAAGACGGACAAAACGTAAAAAGCGGGCGAAACGTAATAAACAACGTATTTAAAGCGGATAAAAGCGTAAAAAGGGTCGAAAACGGATAAAAATAGACAAAACGGATAAAAAGCGGACAAAAGCTTAAAAAACGGACGAAACATATAAAAGCAGGCGAAAAGGATAAAAAGTAAAAACGGATGAAAACGAAAAAAAGGGGGAACGGATAAAACGAACGAAAACGGATAAAGCGTAAAAATCGGGCGATAACTATTATTAACGTAGGGACTAAGCTGTGGAAAACTATATTTCAAAAATAAGGACTAACGGTGCAAAATTTATTAACGAAGGACCAATACAAGAAAACACTTAACGGACTGCACTAACGGCTATCCAAAATAGGGACTAAATGAGTGCAAGGTTTCAAAATAAGATATCTACGGTGTAATTAAAACGACTTAGGGACTAAACTTGTATATGACCAAACCATGGGACCAAACGTGTAATTTTTTATATCTTATATTAATAAAATCAAACTTATGTATATATTTGTAACAATTTTATTAGTTTTAACTTTTATGTTTGGTTAAAATTGTAGGTAATGTGTTTTTATTTTTAAAAGGCGATTTCATATCTCACTCCTTTTTGAGAATTTCGTATATACCCAAACACGATAAAAATATTGACATTATCGTTCAATCTTGCAACTGGGTATATATGAAATTAATCGTGAAAGAAAGGATATATAAATTAATCCTTTTTAAAATAGAGAGAATTTCATATATCACCTTAAAGTTCTCCCTAATTTCATATATACCCGATCTTATTTTTTACTTTTTCTTTAAATTAGGGGTAATTCTACCCTTGTTTTATTGAGCACCAAAAGGCCAAAACCCTCCATTTTGAAACGCAAGAGTTTGACAGTTAACAATAGAATTGCATTTATATCTCTCCAAAGGTGAATAATTCCATATATATCTTTTTTACAAGTTTTTGATGCATATAGTACAATGATTTTTATGCATGCAAAGGATATATATGCAATTTTGCATCTTTGGAGGGATATATATGCAAATGACCCTTTTAAAAGAGGAATTGCATTTAAATATTCATTATATTCTTAACATAGCATGCTTTTCACTTAGTAGGTACCTTTAAAAGTAAACCGAAGTGTAGCCACTGATGGTCATGCAACAATGAAATAGATTATGAATTTGTCAAACAAGTATTATGTTACTTGAGATACTAGCCCGTGCACGCACGGGGTTCACACATAAATCTTTTTCTATCTTATTTTTTCTTTTGCATCGAGATGAAACACAAAAAGGTTACACAGTCGAGATAGAATCCATAGATCCATCAACAACAAAATCAAGCAGATTTGTTAAACCAACATCTCGTCATCTTGATATAACATATTTATTCGAAATATTACGTGTGTAGAATAGATAACAATTGTATTATATAGTATCCGATTACTGAACAGTGGTAAAGAAATATTATATGAAATCGATTTCTATACTCTCACACTATCTATTGAGAGATACAATGATAAAAAATAACAATAACAATTGCTCCATGACAATCATCAAGCTATCACCAAAAAGTACGATGAAGTGTTGATTTTCTACTTTTTTAAAACGATGGGCTTTTAACCAAATTTGTAACAACTTGCATCGTGTTTCTTCAAAAACATGATTGTAAAAACAAAACATATACATACGATGGTGAATAATAAATGATGGTAACGTGATTCCAGGCCAGATTAAATCGACCAAAAATCCATATCAGATACATCTAATATCAAATAGTGAGGTCCTTTTGAATATCCACAAAAATGCCACTATGCTGCCACCCATATCTGGAAAATTTGAATGCCGGAAGAGGCTTCGCTTTAATGACGCGATCAACTTCTATGGGATACTTGAGAGGTGAGCCTTCATATCGCCACTTCAACGGTCGCACATTGATTCCCTGCTCGATACACTCCCGACCGCCCTTCTGCACACTCGATGCTTTTTGGTCTTTCGAAAGTGCTCAAGTCCACCAATATGCTCAACCCAAAGGGACATTTTTACCCCAATACCTGCAGAGTCTTTTTGTAAGTCACAACAAAAGAAACATCGTCTTCTTTCTTGAACATTTATGTTGGCATGAAATAAATAGTACCTGTGCGTGTTGGCTAGAACATTTGTTAGCCCGTGTAATATGCACCCATTGCAATTTCGGTGTCTCTATAGCCTTCTAATGACCTTTGGTTGATGTTAGGTGACCCAATATCACAAACTCTTAGAACTTCTTCAACAAACGCAGCATCGCCAACTATTATAAGTGTTTGAGCTAATCTCCCTAGTGCTACGTTCATGCATACATTAATTAAGATTAGGTGTACATCCAAACATTAAATTACTATATTGATTACATACATAAGACCCTAGAGAATGATCTATACTTCAAAAGCTAACTTTTTTTCTTATGTGTTTATATAAGATCATTATCATTTTTTTTATCCAACAACATCTTTCCAGTATGATAATTTTGAGAACACATGGTACTATGCATAAAAAAGGAGAGCAAGAAAGCAAATATTAGTTTCGTTATAATTGTATACAATATGTTTTAAAGATGTAAAGGTTATAGTATGATTAGATATGCGCTTATCCATTGCTCATATTCCAGATATAATTATAAAAATGTCATGATGATATAGAAATAGATCTTGATATCCACATAAGAATATAATGTCGTCAAATTACAAACTGGTACCATATTAGGATCAATGGTTATAAGCTAAACTAAATAATTAACTTTTTTTAGCTTAACTACAAAGAGGACGATAATTAATACTCACCATCGATCGTTTGAGAATGATAATATGGAGAATGCGGAATAACACTTTCACGCTTACCTATCATAAGACAAGAATATATATGAAAGTGAGATTAATAAATCAAGACATTTTCATTTAAGCTAGAGGCCAAATTTGACAATTGCGGTTCTCTTTCTTAACTCACAAACCCAAACTTGCTCGACATATCTGTCTAAAATCAAAGTTGAACCCTCAGCCACTTCTGTTGTAACATATATTCTTGGGGTGTCCAAGTCAGGTTCTATTTTAATTATTTAGTTTGATTATATGTTCCTTAGCAAATAGTTTTACGGTTTGGCTATATCATTGGTCGAAAAAGAAATAACACATAAATAAAAAATATGATACATACTAGAAATATGAAGGAAATTTGGCGGGCAAGCATGCACGAGGCCTTCGTGAGCGAATCCATATGGGCTCGGACGCCGCTTCTAAATTTCTTCAACCTAGGAAAATTGGTTCTGCTAGCACCAACTGCATCGATCAAAATCTACAAATGAGAATTCATAAACCAAATGTGTAAATATATCGAACTGGGTATAACATATATAGTTAGGACCTCGAGTTGACGCTTGTGCAATTTCGATTCATTCGAGAGCAAAGAATTCGAACATAATCTACCGAGCCATCCTTCATGTCGAATGTGCTATAATGTTCCATAATCATTATATCTTATAAGTTTAAAAGTTTAGACTCAATCGATTCAAAATGTAAGTAAGATCTACGGTCAAATTTTTAAGATGAAAAGGATAACATAAAGTGCAAACCAAAACGACAAGAGTGAGTTCTAAAACTACATCAATCGGTTCGTATAAACTTCACTACGTAAACACATCCAAAATACACTCAAATTAAAAATTAAAATTAACCCATATGAAACAAACCAGACGAATTTAATATATCAAATCACAATTGTTGCTATAATTGACCATAAATAGCATGTGAATTTGATGAAAAGGGTTGATTAGTAAGAAAACCCTAAATAATATACCTTTGTAATATTTATGAAGACCATTCACTCGCTAATTGTGGCGTTATTCTTTAATTCAGAGATCATTCATCGTGTGATTGATGATTGCTATAGAAAATCATAAACATTGAATCCTTGTTTGTAATTGAAAAACTAAATTATACATGAATCCCAAAATTCACGAGAAGGATTGATTGTAGTTTTTATGATCTTTTATATGAATGTAAGTCATGGTGCCGTTGTATATATTGTTATTTTTTGTGCATTGTGAAGGTTTGCTTGTATGAAATGCAAATAACTGCGTTTTTTTTTTTTTAATTTACATGTTTGGCTAAAACTATGAAAAAATAGCTATAAGGACCATGCGTATTTTTTAGTTTTCAAAACATCTTAGTATACAAAAACGAATTTTAAGAATTTTGGTCGAATAAGGAAATACTTAGGCTTAATTATTTTTCAAAATCCAAAAAAAAAAAATCAAATTAAAAAAAATTATTACTCAATAAGGCATGAATTGATTTTTTTGAAATGTAAAATTCCCACTAAGGGTTTTGTTTTATTATGTAAAAGATTGTTGGTTTTGATAAGTTTTATATTTTTTTTAATTTATTATTTTATTTGTTTGATTATGTGGATTGGTAAGTGCTTTTTGTTGGAACTCATAATTCATTCGGTTGAGTATTGTTTTAGGTTAACGTAAAGCTTACCTAGGTAAATAAGTAATTGATAAAAAATTTAAGAAAGGGGTATACCGGTCATATTATAAAATGTTTTAGGTAATTGGGCAGATTTGATATTTCAAATGTATTTAATGGGTATATATGATATCTAACAATTGAGTGGGTATAAATGAAATTAGAGAGCTTTTTAAGGTGTTGTATGAAATTGCCCCATTGAAATAAAACAAATTAAAATTCCTCTACTTTTTATTAATCTTTGTTTTGGTGTTGGATCTGGATTAATTGAGTTAGAATTAACATAAATGAGTTGTTGCGAAAGGCGAGGGAATAGAGAGTATGTTCATTTTAAGGCACTTCTTAGAAATTCATTAGTGTTTCTCATGTCTACTGTATATATAGGGAGTATAGGACAAGGACTTTGCCCAACATAGTGCTATACAACTGTTGAAAACAAACAAGTCCTCTATGTCTATTGCATAATTTTTGCTCACTGTTGCAACACAATTTAATTATTGATGATTGTAACTTTCGCTTTTAATTTGTGGAGGTTGTTTTGATTTGCATCAGGGATCCACAAAGAAATTCTCGGTTTGAGCTCCTTTCGTTTCTTACCCGTACTGCAGCACATTTTGGGTCTGATAAAGTGGGTAAAGTGTTTGGGGTTATTTCAGTATCAGACAAGTATGGTTTACTATCATCAGATGTGGAATCTCACTTTTTTGAGCCTGACTTTGCTCATGTAACTTTATTCAACCATAAATGGTGTGATCCCATAATCCCGACCGACGTGGGGCTTGAAGCGGGGCTTGTATACCTCAGGAATCCCAGTAGTGGTTATTCAGTTCCGGTCTCTTCCTCTATTGAGGTTCGTATGGAACTCTATGTTGCCAAGAACGAGGACGCGTGTTATCAAATTTGCAATCACAAGATAGAAATAGACCTCTCAGATTTTTGGGAGAAGAAATCAGATGGTGCATGTGGTGTTCTTGATATTTCAGGGGAGGAAGGATCTACACTTTTGTATTACGTTGTGTTAAAGGATGCAATCGATGCTTCTTTGGAGGTAAAGTTTGAAACCATGACACATTGACACCTGGTCGTGAAGTACGTGGGTATATACTTGCCTATTATGGCGATGACTTTCTTGCTGAATGTCAATGTCTACCTTCACGTAAATATAACTACATGTCATTACTCTTTCTACCCAATCATGTTTTAGAGGATGGTGTGATTCAGCTGATAAAGTCTTTAGTGGCTGTACCCACCAAGGGTTCGCTTGTAATTAAAGCATACTTGGAGGATGTCAAATCTGGGAAAGAGATTATGAAGAATAATTGCACATTTAAGTCGCAACCTTCGGGTTGCAGCTTCGGCACCATTAGCGGGACAGATTGCAAGTTTGGTCTAAGAGTTGACTGGAAATACCATGCTTAATATCTTTGATATCTGGTCGTATGTTATGTTTTGATGACTAGGCAATCTTATAATGTTGGAGATTTATATGAACTTAGATTTCGTAATCTAACATGTTTAAATAGATGTATAAATATCTGAACTTTCATATCGATTCTGCTATATTTAGTTATGATTGTTAAATAGTGGAATTTATGTGGGGAATCAACATGTTGACAAGTGAATATAGCTAAGAGGGTGTTCACAAATTGGGTAATCCGCATAAGAACTAACCCAGGCTGAAAAAATCGAATCAAAATTGTAACCGAACCGAATTTGCAAAGAAAATTGAACCCTACTAAATTATATATTCAGTTCTTGATTTGGACATAGTTTTGGCAAAATTTAAACCCACACACACACACACACACACACACATATATATATATATATATATACATATTTGCAGAAAACAGTAATTGTATAAGTGAAAAAAAAGTTATAGGTTCTAATTTGAAACATCTCAAACTTGAGGTAAGTTTTGAAAACCACCCCGCCACCAATAAATTTTTTTTTCCCGCCAAAAAAAATTTTTTGGCAACTTTTTTTCCGCAAAAATTTATAAATGTGATGCACCTTTTTTTGTGCATCCGAGTTATAAAATTGGTGCATCATAGTTATAATTTTTATAACCGTGACGCACTAAAATAAAAAGGTCGATCACAGCTTATAAAAATTTGGCGGAAAATTTTGGCCAAAAAAATTTTGGCCCCAAAAAAAATATTTTTATGGAATTTTTTTTGGGTGGGGTAGGTGTAAATTTACAAAACTTCCTTAAAGAATGAAGGAAAATACATTGGCCCATGTAGTTTGGTATGAAAAAGGGAGGAAGAGGAGGAATCCAATGGTTGAGATTACTTTTCACTTTTCTCTGAGATCAACTTTTAAATGATCCAAGTTATATATATATATATATATATATATATATATATATATATATATATATATATATATATATATATATATATATATATATATATATATATATATATATATATATATATATATATATATATATATATATATATATACTTGTACCACTCACATGGTGGCATGACTTATAAACTTCCTTGTAGGGTATCAATTAAGTAGGGCTTGTTTGTTAATGCGTTAAACATGAAAATTAGTTGTCCGTTATTAATTATTAAATAATTTGACAAAAATAATTTCAATGTGTTTATTTTATTCACTTTTGAGACAATTGCATATTTTGTCGTGGAAGAAAACTCACTGAAGAGACATGCATACCGGTGAAAATATTTTGTGTTTAGTTTATTATTAGTTGTTGAGCACAGTGCATCAAGCAATTGTATATTGTTTCGGAAGCCCGACTGATAGCGGGAATTAGTTATAAATATCGCCTGAAGGTATTAGTTATAAATTTAACTTGTGAACATCGTTAAGAAGTTATGGGTTAGTTTGTGAATTGTGATTAAAGGAGTTATAAGCATTAAAAAAGAACACCAATAAATGTTCACCCGATAATATTCTAAAGCAGTTATAAACACTAAAAAAGTGTTTATGTGTCATAACTATCTTGAAAGTAAACATAGTGTTCTAACTTTGCAAAGTGAGCAAGATGCTTTCGCAACCCGACCCACCTTTACCCGATACCCCCAGTCTGACCCACCATTATGCCACTTATAGTTATGCATTATAGAGGATCTAGCGAAATTTATAATAGTGAAAATTGATAATGAGTGAATCTTGCATATCAATGTACTTTAGTTTTATCTTCTCGACTAATTTACATTGGTGCCCATAATTGTACACCAAAGGAGTGACAAGCATAACATATACATACGAACACGCTGCAAACATTATTATATACAAATGATTACTGTTGCGGCGACATTCTTAATATGATTACTAATAGATTGATAGTATAACCTGAGTAAGAATAGGTTTAGAAAGAGCTTCAAAAACAGGGCCATGAGCTCCCTCCTCGGCCAAATGCCACTTTTGAAGAGCCTTCATAGCGTGTTCCTCAACAATGTGCTTGATGGGTGTTAACTATATATCAGTGATTGTTATTGCCTTATAGTTTATTGTTTCCATCAGTCCCCTGTTGTACCTGTGATTCGACAGAGCATATGATGTTGCACGAGTCAGAGCATTTGAGTCCCACGTGTGCTAAGTTAGACTTGTTTGTAGCTTAGTTAACTTAGTTTCAGATTTAGATTAGAGTGTGTAGGATTTACGTTACTATGTAAGGCAACACATTATGTAAAACCCTAAAAATCGTGAACGTGTAAAAGACAATTTTGCTCTCAAGCTTAATAATTGTAGGATTCAGAAATATGTCAAGCTCGTTAGATATGTTTAACATTTAACTCACAAATGAATTATGCAAAATAATGATAACCAACTCACAATTATGTCTACAAATAATATATCACACTTTATATAAGTTAGTCGACCTAATTATGTACAAAGTTTACAATATACATTAACTTGAAAATAAAACCAACTCATTTTGTAATTAAGGAAAATTAAATTAGTCATTAACTCCCCCCCTATTTTGGCCGAAAATCAATCCCCATTAATCCCATGATTTCTCATTTAACCCCATTTACTCTCTCATTTGTAACCTACCTTTTACCAATTCAAAAACACACACAAAAATTCACCACGACTCCATACGAATTTCTGGAAGGGATCTAGCATTTTTCTGGGGTTCTTCATCATCAAGAGTAGCTGGGAAAAATAGGTTTTGGTTTGTTGGAGGCTTGGTTCGATCGGGGTGATTTTTCTTTGGTCGATTCTTCATCCGATAGGTATGAAATTCATGCGCTTGATCCACACGTCCTAAAATCGATTGGGTATTTTTCTCATACTATTTATATCATATATGACCTAAATAAAATGATAAAAAAGAATCATGCATGTTTAAATAGTCGAATGGGAGTTACATGCTTAAAACGTATGCAAAACTATAGATCGGGTTGTATGAATTTTCTGGGTGGTGTACATAATTTTTATGGGTGTCTTAGTCATCATAAAGGTCTGGAAAAATGGTTGTTTGAGTGGTTATAGCTTGGATCAATCGTAATAATTTTTGAGGATAAAAACGCAGTATAAAATCTAATCTAATTGTGACGTAATTTTGGGTGTGAAACCCAGCTTATTTAAGACCCATACGACCCATATGATATCGGGAAAATGTTCATTCAATTGTTATTGTCTAAAATGGCCTTGTCGAATTATTGTTTATAATCGGGTTTTTATAAAAAACGATAAATGGATAAACGAAATTGGAACGATCGACCTAGGGTTTATGTTATGGTCTAGATCTGATCTTAATGATGAAATAATGATGGAATAATGATTGTTTTTTATTTGGGGAATTAGGTTAGGGTTTGATGATTTTATTGTATTACCGATTGAGTTTTCAAAATAAAAGGGTTGTTTCAGAAATTATAAGACTTGTGGACTATTTTTGTAATATACTTTGGACCAGGGTGTTAGTATAAAATGTAACATGAGGACCTTTTTCGTAAAATATGTGACTTAGGGGTGTATTTTGTAAATCGGTAAATTTGTAAACCAAATGTAATTATTAAAATAGAGGGCTTGTTTGTAAATTCGGAAACTTGGGGGTATTTCGATAAATAAGGTTAATGAGGGTGTAATATGAAAATTGGACACTTAAGGGCTTGTTGTGTAAATATCTTTGAATAAGGAAACTTTCTAAAATGGAAACTCGCTATTTTGAAACCCGCTAAATATGGAGAGTTACTAAACCTGAAAGCCGACTAAAATAAGTAATCTCAATTAAATAAGTTTTTAATAAAACCACCATGAATTCGTGTAGATTCACGAGATGGAGTTTGCTTCCCACCTTGGTATTTCTGCTGTGTTTTCGTTTGCAGATAAGGCATGTGATATTCGACCTTACCTCTCGAGGTTTCATGTTTCGTGTTCATCCTTTGATTCTAGCTTTGACTGTTATGCTTTTACTCCGAGCCTTCTTATTAGGGCTTCCTATAACCTTGCTATGTTCCCTTTGATTGAATCTCCTATGTGAACTGCTTAATGTGAACCACCGATATGAACCTTCCGATTATGAACCTTGATATGCACCTTTGATTATGAACCTATGATATGAACCTTTGATATGAAACTTGATATGAACCTTCGATATGAACTTTGATATGAACCCTTATGATATGATTATGCTTTGACCCTTCGCCCCGACACCCGAGCCAAATATGTGTTCTAGTCGTGAAGGTAACTCGACCGTGTCATTGATGCACCAATGGCATGACTCCAGTGCAGATGAGTGACGATACACACCGCCCCCATTATGATATGATATGATTATGAGCTCACTATATGTATATGATTCGCCACCGGGGCGTATGGATGCATCCTAGATATGATATGTTTCGAGGATTTGATCCGTTTCGAGATATATATGGTGAATGATGCCGGGTGCAATCCGCTCTCTTCACATTCCGGAGCTAGCTACTCCATTTGTTACCGAGGTCTCCTCCTATTATGTATGGTATTCCGAGGTCACCCTCCGAATACAATGGCTACTTATGATATGATATGATACGATATGATATGTTTCGGCTCTGTAGATTGATAACCCTACACTTTTGATAAACCTATATTGTACCTTCCGTATTCCCAACGCACTATAATCAGACACTTGTTCATTACTCTATACCCTTATATGATTCACTTTACCAAGATATAGATACTCCATTACATTGATCCGCTACACTTTCATTCCGCTATTTCCGACTATGGTTCCATTCACGCATCGGGTTATTATATGTCATTGGATTGATTATGATATTCATGGCTATACGACTCACCGATTACTATGTATGATATGTATGTATGCGATATAAGATTTACCGTTGTCATCCGATGATATGCTATCTTACCGTTATGCGATCCTTTGATTTGTCCGTAACCGCTTGTTTGTGTGAAATCAATTGTTGATCCGCTCATCCTTTGTACCTCTTTCGATTTATCTCGTGGACTATGACTATCCGTGGTCCCCTATCTCGCTTGTTGTTGACTTGCCATGTTTGCATTTCGCTTATGCTACGGTTTGATGCGGTAGATGGTTCAACTTATGAAGTCTAGCTTGTTAACTTGTTTAATTGCCTCCGCTATGTCTTTAATTCTTTTAATTATAGTGTTCATACCGTATTCCTACTTGTTATGTGCGATCGCCATGTTTTGATCATCTTGTTAGTACTTCTCCACCGTTATGATACTTGTTATGTTTTCATCTAAGGCTTTAATCAGGCGATTGCCATGCTCACTTATTAATTAATTGCTTCGCTTTGTAGATATCTTCATTTGCATGTCTTTTGACTTCCGATTTGATTGTATGACATATATGTTAAAGTGGATGCGACGCCGCTATGTTTGCTTATGTTTCATCCTTGTATGCCCTGGTTTGTATGTGCCGATTTATATGTCATCGATGCCTTGCTTGCTTCGTTTCTCCTCGCTTATGTTCGTTGTAGATATTTGTATAATTGTGTTCGCAGATTTCTTTGACTCATTATTTCTCATTTTGTCGTGACTTTGTTATCCGCTTTCCTTCGCTTCGCTTTGCACTTCGATTTTATTTAGCGCTCGCTTTGTTATATCCGCTCACCGGCTTTTAAGCTCAAAGCATTTCTTTTCCTCGCGGTGTTTTAGGTTCAAGATGGGCTTTGTTTGGGTGAGAGTTGATCATTAGAGTGGACTAACCATAGATACCTTTCGTTGGACTTATTTTGGCGGCTATTGTTTTGAAATTTAGATTTATATTAGACATTTTGGATTTTGTAATTTCCTTGTAAATCTTTTGTTGTTATGACTTGGTATGTTATTATTTAAAGACTCGCTTGAAAATTTTACTTGTATGTTCTGATATGACACCGATCGCTGACACTTCTACCCTTGTCGGGTTGGGGTGTTACACATTATGTCTGATTACGGGAAGATTATAAAGCCCAATGGCATAAATTTGTTCATCTAATTAACCAAAAAATAAATAAATAAATAAAAATCTGTTGTTAGATCTTTCATTTAGTAATTAGATCTTTCATTTAGTAAGTTAAGATTTAGTTTCCAAGAAACCTTTGAAGGAGAGGAGGAAGAGGCAGAGGTACTCAATAGAAGCTGACATTACATGCATGCCTACTTCCGAGTACTCATATCATGTAGCCATACGTCAATTCAACTTTTTTCATTAAGGCCAATCATATTTTAAAACCATGTTATAAGCCACTCAAGCCCTAAAAGCATTGTAAAAATTAATCCGCTTGTAACCCAAAAGTGTTGGCTAATATTGGTAATAGCTCTATGCCAAGATCAGTTTGACTGTGAAAGTGCTTTTGCTGAGAACATAACAGCAAGCTATCACAATGAAGTACACACCTTCCAATGAAATACGCATACATTGATTACAAAACAATTACGATTCTTAGTCGCTTGTATAATTGCATAAATAGTTATATAATAAATCACACATTTAGAACGAAGATGCATAAAAACATGACCGGTGGCTTATTTTTTAACTTATCCAAAATAAAAATAAAATATAAATCCAAATGTCATAGAGTCAGCCTATCATTATGAAGGTGGTTAACAATGGGCAGTGTTCCATTGTTCTCTCTGACGCTAAATTATAAGATAATGTAGTGTTGGTCCTCACAACCACACTATAAGTTTCCTTAAGCCTCTGAAGAGCATGAATAAGAAGCTTTGTATCGTGCTTGTAAGACAATGGTGGAAACGATATAGGTGGGAACTTTCTAGATTCCAACCAATGCATCAGAAGTTGTGAGATAATCACGCCTTTTCGGGGTGACATATGGGCCATCTTAAGTAGTTGTGTTGGCGCCTTGTAAGAAACATAGAAAAGTCAGAATTAATTATCTCTAAACATGTGTCGATGTGATATTGCAGTCGCTAGTAGCATATTATACACACACAATCATCCATATCCGCTTCCGCTTCTACCAAAGATGAGTCACCCCGCCTAAGTTCTTCCTACAAATAGTCTTATCACCGTGGCACCCCTACGATATCGCTCACGATTATAGTGAGCAACATTTTTCCACCATCGACTTTTGACTTCACATACCAAGAATCATGTTCTCGATCGAACGGCAATCCCGAACCTATAAACAAAGAACTTCGGATGTTAAGTCGATTTAATATAACAGACACCGCATATATTAAATTAAATATGTAGATGAATAATTTCACAAAAATTACCTTCCAGGGATATGTGCCTTCCAGCAACGCCATGCTTCACTCAAATGCTGCAAGATGGTGCTCGCCTTGTTTTGCTTTATTCCCTCTGAAAGTTCAAAAGAAAAGTACATATTTCCTATCACTTCAATTTGAAGAAAACTAAATTGAACTACTTTTTGGGCAGATGATTAAGATATGAAGAGGTAGAATTATAACCTGGCATGGCATCAAGAACATCATGCATCACAGCAGCACGGAGCTCCAAGTCAAAATGACTTTCGACACGATTCTTTGTAATAGCCTTAGCCACGCCTTTGGAATGTCGACCCGCAAATTGAGAGAAATTAGATTTCCCACCACCTCTCCCTAAAGGCACTCCATCCTCTTCCCTCCCATATCCGGTTTTCCACAACTAAAATCAATTGACATACTAATACGTAGAAGTATGCGTGTGGGTTCACAATGATTTCGGACATATACCTTCAAAGGTCAATGGCATGTCCTATTGTGTATAAGTCATCCCAACTGCCTTTCTCATCCATGTCGATGCTAAATTTGTATCCTATTGAGGGATTCGAACTGATCTCATTCGGATTTTAACAAACCTTAATCTATCTACATTTGTTGTCAAACACACCCACCATGATCCAGAATATAGTTAGTATCAACTTACATATGGTTTGGTTAAAAGATTATTTCATTCTTTTTCTTTGATATGTACCTGATCCACAACTCCACTTTCACTGTGTCTCAAGCTCGTGCTACGATCACTTAGTGTAAACCTTGAAGCTTGCCCTGGACCATCATCATGGGGTATTGGGTTCATTTTCCAAGATATGACATCACCACCAGAGACTCTTGTACCCTATAGCCAAAAAGAAAAGATATAAAATGACTAAAATTTATCTATATTTGGGATACATTAAAGATCAATTACACACGGGATGTGCAAAGCCGTCATCATCCAACTTGTCGTAACATCCATGCCCCCTATTAGAACAACATAAATCCTCTTTGACAAATGTCCTAATATTTTTTTCTTCATCCCTGTTGAATTTTGATATAAAAGTGATCCTAGAATGATGCAGAAGATACAAATGTAATTAATTCTATTACCACATGGTTACCTATGTGCATGTCAAGTTTCGCAAAGGGAGCCACATAGCATATGCATGTGTGGCAAAGATAAATATACCTATTCATTAACATGATAACCACCATATTGCTATGTGATTTTACAGCTGGATATCTTAGGTGATCGAGCAACAAATCCAAGTTCTGACTTGTAGCAATAAAATTATGAAAGGAATTAAATTTATTGTTTTTGAAACTATACAACCAAATATTGAGAATCACCTGTAGTTTTCCATGAATGTTCCAAACATAAAGACTGTGATCTCTGTAAACTATCACTCCTTTGCAGCTCTACAACATATTCTGCATCCTTGATCCCCGTTCGCATATAGGTTCAGAAAAAATTTCAAGCAAAGGCACTCATGCTCCATTTAAATCAGGCTACTTGCAAAAACATGTTAAACACAAATCGTAAGAAATAACATTAAACGATTTTTAAGAATAAGGTGAATGAATTCATTATGTTGATGTCAACATGAAATCAGTGGTACCTGAGCAAGAAAGGGGAGTGGAAAGAACATTAACCTATTGGTGTCCCTTTACCTGCTCAACAAAGGGGAGGGGAATAATACATTGATATATGTTGTGTTTGCAAAAACTCCGCTAATTATTCCATCCACCTTTTTTAGACCTTTAAATTAATAGATGTGTTTAACTCAAAGAAGACAAAAGATATTGATATAATTTCACCATAATCTGCGTAGTAGGGGAATTACATAATCTTCATCAACATTTACAAAGTTATAAAGGTAAGCTTGATGGATCAAATTATCAAAGTATATATCTCTCATCTATGGTTGTTTCTAATGACCTGCTTCTACTTTAGTGATGGCAATCATTAATTACTTGTATTCTTTGTTACAGTGTGAGGTCACCAAAGCAAGATAAATGGATAATCGATCCAGTTCTAATAGCTGAGACATTTAAAAATAATTTCTGCAAGTGACACAAATGCTTACATATTCACGTAACCATCAAACTACAACTTATATATATGAATAATACCAATATGAGATCTGAAACACAAAAACAAATATTACCAGACAATCCAATCTTTTATATAATAAATTCTGTACATGTGCTTTTAATGCATGTGACATGCCAATAATAAGAAAAAAGATGACAAAAGTTAACACCTCTGTATAACAACTCATCGCCATCTAAAGATAAAAACATATAATAACATCAACGAAGATTTAAGTAAACTACGGTAATAATCTTGTTGCAAGAACCCCGACTACTACTTTAAAAATTACCCGACCCGTCCATCTTGCCAGCTTAAGAAAACCAATATTTATAGACCACATGTACCTCTTCTCTCATGCGGTCTTTGAATTCATTCATATGCAAGGGCTTTGCAGAAGTAGGCTTCGCCTTGGTAGTCGATTATAACCATATGCAATCGCCACGTCCTATGGAGTTTGGTAACAAAGAAAGAGAGAATTCATGGCAGTTGTATAAAAAATGAGCCACTTGCCTACACCAATAGTAATAATTATAAAAAATATAGTTATATACCTCTGCTACGTCACACGCATGAAGCACGTCACTTCTAGTCGGGGGAACATGCATGGTAATTAGTTTGCCTTTATCCTCTGAAACGGCTTCCTCTACATGTAATTGCGTCTTGTTCAGCAACCCAGCAACCTGAAACGTTGAGGAAATCTTCAATACTTGGCCCACCGTTATGAATCTGTTAGGAAGCAAAAAATGTACCTCATTTGCCTTCAATGAAAGCCCCGTTATACTATTTATATATGCTAAAGACACCTTCATATCGTAGGGACATAGTTGTGGGTAAATGCATGATTTTTTCTCATCATCTACATTAGATAGGAAATTTGGCCATCTCAAGATGTTTGTTATTGTTAACATTTCCCATCCTGCATTTCCTTTAGATATTGAATATATATATATATATATATACTCAAACGAACC
Organism: Chrysanthemum lavandulifolium; assembly: GCA_022545495.1. NCBI lineage: Eukaryota > Viridiplantae > Streptophyta > Magnoliopsida > Asterales > Asteraceae > Chrysanthemum > Chrysanthemum lavandulifolium. The sequence continues at coordinate 181,959,801 of CM040238.1, forward strand.
AGATAATCAAGTAATAAATTTTTAACTATCATTATATATACCTATAAAGAGATTTTCCTATCCAAGCATCGTCATCACCACCATATTGTTCCAAGTAATATCTTGCCTCAAGTCGAGGCAAGCTTGCATACCATGGCACATCAAGTGCGTATCCAACTTGTTCATCAAGTTTATAACTTATGGACTGGCATGTCACTTCTTTGTTTTTGGTTTGAAGCACATATGGTGCATGTGTCTGTATTTGATTTGGTGTTTTGCCTTATCGCCTTATTTAAGTTTGATATATACCATTTAGCAGGGTAAAAACCGTTTACCCAAAATAAAATAAAATAAAATAAAATAACCTATGGTATATATCTTACATATATATCCATACAAGTACTTATGTAACTTTTTGCTAATGATTATTACTCATTACTTACCTCGCCAAGCAAGTCCTTGCTGATGACCCATTTGTCCACAAGCTCATTAATTTCTTGATCGTTTATTAGTCAAGAATTTATGAGAAAATTTATTGGCGTCTTCTAGGATTTTCTCTCCTGGAAATACCATTTGAGAAGCTCGATATAAATCAAACATGGCCATCACTGACTCTGATAACTGTCTCGCATAACAAAGAAACTTTCCATCTTCCATAAATTGACTAAACGCATCTATCACAGCAAATAAAATTTATTTTAAGGTAAAAAAATAACAATAATCTATTGATAATTTCATTTGTTAATGAAACTAACCAAGAGAAACTTGATAACCATACATTCTTAGAACCTTAAAACCCATTGCGATGTCGTCAACATCCGGTATATTCATGTTTCTAGAGACCCAATTCCTTTTGGTTCCAAGCCTTCAAACAGTTTAAATGAGGGTATATAAGTAGTTTCTTTCTAATTTTTCATACGAATGTTTTGGATTAACTATTATGGGGTTAGCTTATTTTTCATTTACATGTAGATATATTTAACACAATTCTTGATCTCTGAGTGGAAATAACGTGCAATTCCAAGGCGTTGCAGGCGATCAACCACCCAAATATGCTCAAAGAAGTCAATAGGGTATGTATGTGGGACTGCATCAAAATGAGTATGAATTTGCTAGGGGTCATATTCATATGTTTATAATTATTTAATAAAAGAATGTTACAATGCGAGGAAGTAAAACTTCGAATAACAAATCAAGATGGATCATCTGAAATGATGTTGCCATGCATTCTTTAAAGAAAACATCAATTATCATATCACAGATAACACATGCTAAAATTCACTTTCAATATGAAAATTTGTCTACCTGTTCAAATAACTTACACGTTAAAAAACGTTATAAGATACGGCTGCCCCCCATTTCGCTTATAAGCTTAGCATAAAATACTTTAAAAGAAGATATTTATACCATACTCTATGTCTCTATTTAACAAATCTAAACTATGTGCAATTCCTTAGTTTAGATAAATAAAAAGAAAATAAAGATTTAAGTTTAATAAAATAGAAGAAAGAGAAAACTATAAGAAAAAATAACTTAACTGGGCTTTGTTTCATTGGTACCAAAGACTCTTTTCAATCAATTCTGAAACCTTTTCTATTAAAATTAAAACATTAACATATTACATTTTGTATTTTACTTCAACTGGCTCAATCTCAAACTTCCATTCACATTATATAGAAAACATTGTCACCTACATTAGATAGGAAAAATGCTATAATGTTTTGTTGTTCAAATGATTTGTGTAGATTTATAAATTAAACACGCAACAGAATTCTTGTACACTTAACTATTGTGTTTAAGACAATATTATCCTTGGTCAAATAAGTGGTTGTGCATTCAATGAGCACATTCTTGGTCTTCAAAGAAATAGGTGAGTGCACACCATTATTAATGATTTGTGGTAGAGACAATACGGTTCCCCAAAATATCAAATTGTTCATATGATCAGAAAATGGTTAGAGCAAACACATTAAGGCGCGGTGGAATGAGCGGATTGGGTAAAGGATCAAAATGGTTTGGGTCCAAATGGGCAACTTTAAGAATGGGTCAAGTGGGGCGGGGTGAGCTGTTAATTATATTTTTTGAAACCGCCCCTAACCAATGAAAATCTATCGTTTTTTGCAGCTAGTTTTGGGTTACAAAATGATCTAAAGGGCACACTTTAAAAACATAATTTTAAAGAAATCTTTAACGACTCAGATGTACAAAGAGCGTGCAATGACTAATATATGAAAATAAAATGAAAAACTATGACAGTAGTTTAAGCTTAAAAAAACATGAATGAGAAGGGTGGAGGTTAAAACCGGGCTATCTTCGATGATCAGATTTATGAAGTTGTATAGTCCACCAGCAGACCCGTGTGGCTTGTCCTCTTTTGAGTATCTATATGAAACCAAAAAAAAAATAACAAGATGAAAATTTGAGCTCAAGAACACCAAAACAAAGAAAGCTAAATATACCTGACAGGAACTTTGAGCTCATTCGAGATAGAGGATACATATAAGGCAAACTCACGTTCCTCGTAGAAACCAACAATATATATCTGTGCTAGGTTTGGTATCTTATAAGATATTTTTTAGACCATAATCTTGCAACTGATGTTTGTACACCGCATTGTCTGAGGCCGTTTGGTTATGCACGACACTGGCATGCATATCTACACCTATCACATAAGATGCAAAATTTATCTTTTTTAATCAATTGACACTTTTGCTTATTATCTCAGGTCTTTAATTATTTTCTTAACACCCAATTAAGACACTTTTATCTTATTCGTAAGTACATTCACTAAATTTACCTGATACATCTTTAGAGGTGGATATTAGAACCTTGATTTCCAAAGCTTTTCAAAGTTCTTTGGAAAATAGAAAATGAGCAGACGAAAATGCATCCTAACGACATAAGAATCGCTCATTCTAAAATACTAACGGATATCACCTCCAACTAAACGACAAGTAGATGTGAAGCGATTATCGGTGGGGCGAATTTGATCCGGAAGCATATGTAATGACCCGTGAGAAAATTCATTGTTACAATTGTCATCTCGAACCGATGCGAACTACAAAACTGTCAAAACATATACGGTAACAATATAAATCCATGGACATGTAAATCGGAAACTAAAATTGTTAGCCAAATCAGTATAGTCACCAACAAACCTGCCACCGATCTTCGTGGACTGCCATTGTCTGAACCCGTGTCGTTATGAGTGGTACCGCCACACATATTCACACCTGTCAAATTCTGGGAACGACATATGGCAAGAAGTTAAACACATAATGACACATTCTAACGACATAAGAATTCGTTTGTGGATTCATTGTCTGATGATTTCAGGTACGTAAACAAATAAATGATCTGCCCTATGATCATGATCGATATTTAATTCAGTAAATGTAATCGTGTAGGATTAGTAACTGTACTGTCGCATTGTTTCAGGATAAAAACCGCATTTAACAGTTCTCAAAAGGAAATTTGGATAAGAAATATTAAACAGCTCATACCGGAATTCTATCGGGATATTTCTCCCTAATCTTTGAAGCCTCGGCATGCCTCTTTGCTGTAAAAAACACAAGAATCACATATAACAATCAGGAAGTTAATATTTTGAACAACTATTGGTTTGGGCAATGTTTTGCCTCTGATATTTGAATAATGAGAATGGGTCGAAAGTGTTCTGAGTTTTTACTAACCGGTGATGAATGTTTTAGGGTTTTAGAGGGGAATGATGGGCAACGAATGATTGTGTGGGATACAGTTTGAATGATATTAGGGTTTTGAGATATAATGAATGAATCCGGCTAATCTCTCAAATTATTGGTTATGTTTGTTTGGAAAGGTTTATAAGTTTTTGTTTGCAAACTATAAACAAAAAGACATTGTTGTTCTAGTGGTTAGCATTGTTATAAATATTATGCATGTCCCAAGTTGAATCCAACAAGATGATTTTTGGGGAAAAAATCCAATTTTATGAAGCAAAACGGATTTTAATTAAAAGATGCTTAGGTGGCATTAAATTGATGGCATGGAAATATAACGTGGCGTTATGGGACGCCAAGTGGCGATTTATGCGGCGTCTCCTATTATATATAATGATGATATATATGAAATGTCGCTCAAATGAGAAGTTTTTTTTGTGAGCAGTGATCTCGACCTTCCATTTAATCCCTCCTTTTTTAAGATCTAATGGTCACAATCCATCATAATTTCTACGCTAAAAATATAATATTTACACTAAAGATATGATTGTTACTATAAAACATAAAAACACACACACATCACACTTTTAAAAGTGTGAAAAGAGAGATATGCTCCAACATTTATCTGCACCAACTTCCACCTCAATCATCGCCGTTAACCACCGTCCACCTCAATCATCGCCGATTACGACCGTTCACCACCGCAATCATTACCAATAACCACCGCCCACCGCCATAATCATCACCGATAACCACCATCCACCGCCGTCAATCTTCATCATCACTTCTCAGTTATCTCGATTATCATCATTAAAAAATCAATACTATCGAGGTATTGAGTAAGTCTGAACAAAGCTTTTGATTCATATTTTGAATCAATGATTAAAGATCATTTCTTTCTTGTGATTTATGTGTTTGATTTTAGTTATTAGTTATGTTCATGAATGATTTAGTTGAGTATGTAAACTTGATGAAAAAAATGAAAGATGAAGTTCATGGTGGTTTGTCAATGTACACTACGTGTTTGATGAAATGCTAGTTTTTTAAATGTAGGTTGATGTTTTCTAATCGGCACCATTATTAGCTAGGTTCATGTACTAAAACCTTCCCTGAGTTCCAAGGTCTTGCATATAAAAGAAACCTTCCCTTAGTTATGTGATCTAGAAAATATGAAATAATATACGCCATTTCGGAAGGTCAATAGAATAGTATATTTTCTTATAACTTGATTTGTGTTATGGCTTAAAATAAGGTATTGAGATTTGAGAGGCTTTAAATAAGGTATCGAATACCTTCACATGTGAAGAAATAAGGTATCGAATACCTTCACATGTGAAGAAATAAGGTATCGAATACCTTCACATGTGAAGAAATAAGGTATCGAATACCTTCACATGTGAAGAAATATTGTATCGAATATCTTCACATGTGAAGAAATTTGCTTAAAACTTGATTTGTGTCGATTGCTTGAAATAAGGATTGAAATTTGAGAGGCTTTAAATAAGGTATCAAATACCCTCACATGTGAAGAAATAAGGTATCGAATATCTTCACATGTGAAGAAATACGAAAAATGGATCAAAACGTTGTGAAACTGGTTGTGGTTGATTAAATGAGATGAAGTACGGATATAAAATGGACAACATGTTTTTATCTAAACTTATAACCCAATAAGCTCAATTCTTCTCTTTATCATTTTTGTGATATGTCATTATTTTACATTTTTATCAATATTATCGATATTTGCATTATGTGTAAAATATTTGCAGGTTGAAGATAGCGAGTTAGCTGATCTGGCAGCGTGAGTGCAGGGAACGACCCTGAAGTGGGAAATATGATTGCAAAAGCCATGAGTAAAGTAGGTAGGCAAGGTATAGTGACCCTTGAAGAAGGAAAAAGTTCTGAAAATAGTATGTATGTCGTGGAAGGCTTGCAATTTGATGGTGGTTACCTTTCTTCATATTTCGTTACCGACAGTGAGAAAATGACCGTTGAGTATGAAAATTGCAAGGTAACTTTATCATGATACATTTTTCTCAATATTACTCAGGTAAATAGGAACTTATTATTGGATAGTGATATAAAGTTTTGCCGTACAGTTGCTTTTGGTTGACAAAAAGGTCACTGATGCACGAGATTTAGTTGCCCTATTGGAGGATGCTACAATAAGCTACAAATTTGTTTTGTTCATTATTATGTAAATAATTATGATTTAGAAGTTATTTTAATGGATGCTACTTGATATAGGGTGTAGTTGGATTAGATGCAGATGGGAGACACATAGTTGCAAGTGCTCTTGGTCAAAAGCCCACAACCATCCTCTGGATATCAATCTGCTTGTTCAGGTGCTCTTGGTCAAAAGTCAATGGCTGACATTGTGAAAGTAGGCAGACCACTGAATAGGGGTTATACCACTACATAACCACTGCTTTTATAGGAACATGGCTCCTACCACCCTCATGATGATGCTTCTGATAAGAAGGAAGGTAAGTTAGATATCTGGAACTTGGTTCAATTTGCTTGCTAACTGACAATAACTAAGTCCTATTAAAGTTAATCAGCATTTGAGTTAGTGAGTTCATTACAGTTATATCTTTGTTGGCCTGTTGTGATGCTTTACATGCTGCTAAAGTTTACACCCATGTTCTGTTTTTTGGGGTAATAGCGGTGAGACCACTAAATCTTCACCATTTTGGTGGTTTATCACTAAAACAACTTTCTTTTGTTGTTGTTTACCATGACCTGTAAATGGTAGATTAAATTTTACGAATTGAGATGAGATGGATGAAAAAGCTTACATTTTATGGAATTGGAACGGACTGTTGAACCAAAAAATAGTTAGTATATGTGAATTTGATACTATGACTTTCATTATTGATGTGGAGGCATGTTTTTATAGAATCTAAAATCATGTTTCTGTAGATAACATATATTGATTATGGGATAAATCTTTTGGCTGCAGGTGGCTGCAAGCAAAAAACTATTTCAAGTGATTTGTAGTGTATTAGGCATCATGTTCCTGCAAAGTAAGTATCATTGTCAACATCTTGTATTTTATTATGTTTACACGTTAATCTGGCTGTATAATGTGTATAGTTTTGTTTGCACGTTAACACGTGGTAGATTGTAAGATTTTGGATTTGAAAAGTTGTAAGAAGTCATAGATCTCGTACCATCGGCTCTTGAAGTTACGGTATTAGTCACCATTAGTTTTGAAAGTGACAACTCTATATAACACTTTAACGTGGTTGGTTTCTTGATTCTAAATTCATGTATCACAACCCTCGTTAGAGGAGTGACACCATGAGTAAGTATGGTTTTCTCTACTGTATCCTTGTCTTGATCTCTCTTCTGTCTTTTCAAGTCATATAAGCTGATTCATTGCACCGTTTTTAGAATTCAGGTCAATTACTATTTCTTTCTGATATATGTAAGTGAAATTTGGTCTTCTTTTTCTTGTTCACATATATATTTTGGAGTCAGATCAAATAAAAAAGTTCTTCGTGTATGTACAAGATCCAAGTTTTGACAAAGCATCAGATGCTGCAGCAACATTTAGAGTAAGTATAATGCGCCTCTTTCTGTATTTAACTTCTTGAAATGTTGCATGCATAGTCAGCCTGTTGTGCTCTAGTTCAATCATATCCATTGAATTAGACTCTGGTTTTTAAAGTCGATACACCAGTAGGTGGAAGAGTTTTATATTCTGGAACTTTGCTCGACAGTAAATACAATTGCAGTGTCAATAAGCAGATACAAATAAGGCGTCTCAGATTCTCAATTAAATAGTTCATGATTCGGCAAGTTTAAATGTTAATATATCTGTTCTTTGATATAAAAGGCTATACTCTTGACATTAGTGACACTATCATGTTTTTCTATATCATTTGAAATGAATGTTTTAATATTAGTTTGAACTTTTACTTATTCTCATTTTTTTTAATGACTTTACATAGGTTAACCCATGAACTCTGTTTTGGTAGTTATTATAAAGTAATTGTAGAGATTTTTAAAGGTTTTAGTATATATTAGTTTGTAAGAAGTTCTGAAGTGGGTGACCTGAGCCATGCAAACGTTTGATTGCTGATGCAGGCTCTTGAGCCTTCTAGTGAATTTAACGGTCCCATTTTGTTATAAGGAAATTTGGAAAACGTGTGCATATTGTCGTGTGATGCGCAAATTGAAGAATTGAAAACATTCATTATGGAAACTGATAAAAAAATTTGATTTTCATCTTTATTGTTTTGTGATTTAGATGTTGTAGTTGATCGAACAGGATACTTATTTGGCGCCAATTTTAAGCCGCATGTGCTTACAGTTAAATCTGGAGAGGTATTTTTACATATTACATTTTTCCTAATCTATTTGCATTGAAGATTTGCATTTGACCAACCCACATTATTTTACGGAACTGTTTGACCATTAGTCAAATGAATTAATTGTTCTTCTATGATGATGAAAATAAGGGAATCATGTGGAACTTAATCATTAGAATCTTGCTAGTAATGATAATCATTTGCAAATAGGTATATATTTGACTCCGTATTATACATTGAAAAATTGAATGGTTGGCGGTTTTCATGTTATTAATGGGAGTGTATCACTATAATTCACGCATCTTCGATGCTCAAAATGGACAGTATTTTGTTAGGTTTAGAAGGGTTTGACTAATTAAGAAAGTGATAATTTACATATATATATATGTATGTTTTAGGATGTTAATATGAAGATCATGTCATTTGGTCAACGAGGGTAAAAATCTATATGTGTTCTTGCTGCAAACGGTGCAATTTCAAATGTTACACTTCGTCAACTCAACTCTTCTGGAGGTACTTTAACATATGAGGTACAAACCTTCTCTTTCAATTGTTTTTCGCATCTCCGTCTCACAAAAGTGATGTGATGTTCTTTACAGCCACGCCTGATCTCTATGGTCAAAGCATGGTCAGTGTTTGTTGAGATGTAGTTGTTGAGTTTGAAAGTGTTGCAGGGTCGGTTTGACATTCTTCCTTTATCTGGATCATTCACATTGAATGAGAATGGTGGACCTAAAGGTATGTCAGGTGGGATGACTGTATCTTTGGCTGGCCCTGATGGACGTGTTTTGGGTGGAGGACTTGCCGGGATGTTGTTAGCTGTCGGTTCTGTTCAGGTCAGACATTTTACATTTTTACTAAAGGTGGCAAAATGCTTTGTAGTGGGTTTAGGCTTAAACGGGTAATTTTTAGCAGTAGTCAGAACCGGTCGGGTCAGGTTTAACTCGTAAATGTTTTATGTAAATTTAATTTAAAGTCGTTAAATATGATGAAAATTGTTGTACTATTACAAATCTTAATTGATGTTTTTAAATTTAGCGGCTTAAGAGCTTGTTCCCATGTTAGCTAAATTTTATGATTTGACCCACTTTAGGTAACACATAACCTAAATTGACTCTTTATTATGTAAACGGGTTCAAACAAGTATGGTTCTTATTAAGAGAGCGACGATTTTGACACTGTGATTGGTTAATTAAAAGAAACAAAGGCTTGGCAGTCATGGAGAAAACATGTCATGCTATGCAGTATAATAACTTGAGCTCGACCCAAATAAAAAAATTTGAATTTTTGTTAACGCAGAAAAGATTTTTGCTTGACAACAAAATATAAGAAGCTATATGTTGACTCTCATGTTAAAGTCTAATTTAAGATTTGATGCAAACACGATACCAACTATCATCTTTCGTGCTATTTCTTGTAAAAATTTTTATGGACATCAATCTTTTCCAAGATTTATTATTATAATAATAATAATAATTGTTGTTGTTGTTGTTGTTGTTGTTGTTGTTGTTGTTGTTGTTGTTGTTGTTGTTGTTATTTATTTATTATTATTATTATTTATTTATTATTATTATTATTATTATTATTATTATTATTATTATTATTATTATTATTATTATTATTATTATTATTATTATTATTATTATTATTATTTATTTATTTATTTATTATTATTTTTATTTTTTCCCCATAGGATTTCAAGAAATGGTGTGAGCCAGAAACCAATTTTTTATTATTATTATTATTATTATTATTATTATTATTATTATTATTATTATTATTATCATTATTATTAACGCCAATCCTAAAGTTAAATCATTTTCATGTTTGACCAATGTGCATTCTTAGGTCATACTAGTAAGTTTTGTTCCTAGTCAGCAGGAGCAACAGACACACAAGAAATCAAGATTTGAACCCAGATCAGATCCGCTATCGCCCTCCTATTATTGCCGCAATGCCTATCTTCAAAGAAACAACTGAAAGAGTTTATGGTGATGAACCAAAGACAAGCTTTACACTCACAAAGCACACAGAAAATAATGGATCTTTGCATGGGTCTGGACCTAAGTTTGGGGTTTCCTGGACCTAAGTTTGGGGTTTCTTACTGATCAAACTCTGCGTGTATCAACTCGTTTGTCACTGACTTCGAGGTCGTCTTACTTAGGAAATCCTTATTATTTATTCTCACTTTTTTGGTCTTACTCAGGAAATTTGGTCTTCTTTTTCTTGTTCACATATATATTTATAATAACTACCAAAGAGAGTTCGTGGCTTAACATATGTAAAATCTCTACAATTACTTTATAATAACTACCAAAACAGAGTTTGTGGGTTAACCTATGTAAAGTCAATTAAATATCCTCGGTTTGGTGTTTGGACAAAAATCAGTTTTCGGTCCGGTCCGGTTTTTGGACCGTGCTCAGCCCTATTTTGCGAATAAAGTGTATATTTCCTTTGTTTATTACATGGAATAACAAAAAAAAATCGTTCTATTAAAGAATTTGCCTAAAACTCATCATTAACTTGCACATATGCATGAACCACTTGACGTAGAACATACTTATAGAAAGTTCCATTTTTATTGGTTTCACCATGTGGGCATGTTCCAAAATTAAATTTAAATCTTGACCAAGTAAAAAAAACTCACATTTCTCCGGCGCCTTAGCGAACCACCAACACCACTTCCTGCACCACTTTCACCCGTAGATAAGTCAATTCTCCCAACAACATTCCTATTAGCAGACCCCATCTGATGAGCCACATGAGCTGCATCACTAACTGGACCAACTTGCCACACTTGAGCAAACTAGTCGTACCACTAGGCGATTATTTAATTTTTGTAAGAATATCTTCACATCGGAAAATTATGAGCAAAAATTGAAGCTTTGATCTTACTAAGATATTTTTTATACTAGAAGTGCAAAAATAGGAGATATTGATGTTTAATAGACGTTTATTTAAGTTTTGTAAGTATATCTTCACATGTGAAAATTATGAGCAAGGATTGTGAATCATTGGTCTTACTAGCATATTTTCTATACTAGAAGTGCAAAAATAGGAGATATTAATGTTTAATAGATGATTATTTTAGTTTTGTAAGTATATCTTCACATGTGAAAATTATGAACAAGGATTGAATCATTTGTATTACTAGCATATTTTTTATACTAGAAGTGTAAAAATAGGATATATTGATGTTTAATAGACGATTATTTAAGTTTTGTAAGAATATCTTCATGTGAAAAATTATGAAGCAGTTGAAGGCTTTGATCTTACTTAAGATATTTTTATACTAGAAGTGCAAAAATATGAGATATTGATGTTTAATAGGCGATTATTTAATTTTGTAGAATATCTTCACATGTGAAAAATTATGAAGAAGCGATTGAAGTTTTTGATCTTACTAGTATATTTTTATACTGAAGTGCAAAAATAGGAGATATTGATGTTTAATGAGCGATTATTTAAGTTTTGTAAGAATATCTTCACGTGAAAAATTATGAAGAAAGAAAGATTGACTTTGATCTTACTAGATATTTTTATACTAGAAGCGCAAAATAGGAGATATTGATGTTTAATGAGCGATTATTTAAGTTTTGTAAGTATATTTTAACATGTGAAAATTATGAGCAATGGTTGAATCATTTGTCTTACTAGCGTATTTTTATACTAGAAGTGCAAAATATGATATATTGATGTTTTAGACGATTATTTATTTTTGTAAAAATATCTTCATACGTGAAAATTATAAGAATGATTGAGCTTTGATCTTACTAGCATATTTTATATACTAAAAGTGCAAAAATAGGAGATATTTATGTTTAATAGACGATTATTTAAGTTTTGTAAGTATATCTTCACGTGTGAAAATTATGAACGAGGATTGAGTCATTTGTCTTACTAGCGTATTTTTTATCTTGGAAGTGCCAAAATAGGATATATTGATGTTTAATATACAATTATTTAAGTTTTGTAAGACTATTTAATATTTAATAGACGGTTATTTAAGTTTTGTAAGAATATTTTCACATGTGAAAATTATGAGTAATGATTTAAGCTTTGATTTTACTAGCATATTTTTCATACTAGAAGTGCAAATATAGGAGATATTAATGTTTAATAGATGATTATTTAATTTTTATAAGAATATTTTCATATGTGAAAACTATGAGCAAAGATTGAATATTTGATTATACTAACATATTTTTTATACTAGAAATGCAAAAATAAGAGATGATGTTTAATAGACGATAATTTAAGTTTTGTAAGAATATTTTCACATGTGAAAATTATGAGCAAGGATTGAATCTTTGATCTTATTGGCTTATTTTTTATATCAGAAGTGAAAAAATAGGATGCATTAATGTTTATTAGATGATTATTTAATTTTTGTAACAATATCTTCACATGTGAAAATTATTAGCAAGGATTGAAGTTTTTTAAGAATATCTTCACAACTTGGTCACATGTGAAAATATTAATGTCGTAGCTTTTTAAGATGCGTAAAAAACTTAGTTACATATGAAAATATTTGTCCAGTAACTTGGTCAGATGTGAATATATATATATGTCTTGTAGCTTTTTAAGATTCGTGAACAACTTTGTCACATGTGAACATATATGTTTTCATCTCGTAGCTTATTAATATGAGTAACTTGAAAATATATTTTCACATGTGAAAATATGTCTCGTAATTTGGTCACATGCGAAACTATATGTCTCATAGCTTACTAAGATACGTTAATAACTTGGTTACATGTGAAAATATAAGTCTCGTAGCTTTTTAAGAGGCGTGAACAACTTTTTCACATGTGAAAATATATGTTTATGTCTCGTAGCTTATTAAGATGCACGAACAAGTTGGTCACATGTGAAATATGTCTTGTATATTATAATGATGCATGAATAATTTGGTCACATGTGAAAATATATATCCGGTACATATTAAGATGCGTGAACTACTTAGTCACATATGAAAATTTATGTCTAATAACTTGCTCACATGTGAAATATATGGCTCGTAGCTTTTTAGGATGTGTGAACAACTTGGCTGCATATTAAACTGTATGTTTCGATGTCTCTTAGATTTTAAAGATGTGTGAACAACTTGGTCACACGTGAAAAGTATATGTTCATGTATAAAAGTTCGCGTATGTACTAGTCAACAAAGTTTTTTCACACGTGAAGAAAAGAGTATATGCTCATCTATAAATATAAGTTTATTTACTAGTGTTTATTCACATGCGAAGAAAAAAGTATTCCATGCTTATGTATAATTGTACGTGTATTTATTAGTGAATAAAAGTTTATTCGCAAGGAAAGAAAAAAGTATATTATCATGTATTATTGTACGTTTATTACTAGTGAAGAAAGTTTATTCACACGTGAAAGAAAAGGCATATGCTCATTAATAAATGTCGGTGTATTTCCTAGTGTTCATTCACACGTGAAGGAAAAAAACATATGCAAAAATATATATTGTCATATGTATAAATGTGTGCGCTTACTAGTGTTTTATGCACACACGAAAAAAAATCGTATATGCTCATATGTATAAATGTACATTTATTTATGGTGTTTATTCACAGGCGAAGGAAAAAAGTACAACGTATAAATACACGTTTATTTATTAGTGTTTATTCACACGTGAAGAAAAGAATATATGTTTATGTATAAATTTACGCGTATCTAATAGTGAATTTTTTTTATTAACACGCGAAGAAAAAAGTATACGTGCATGTGTAAATTATTCATTAGTATGTATCCGGGTCGGATGGGTCTCTTGCTTTGTTTCTACAAATTTAAGATTTTCGTTTCTCTCGGCCTCTTCTTTGTCGAGTAAAGCTTCTTCTTTCATGGCTTGCATAATCTGCTTCATAACATGGCATATATTAGACTTTTAACATGGCACCTGCTACATCCTGACAAATAATAGGTGCAAGATCCCGAAAACCAGTGGATAATTGAACGTTCTACTTGGTGAGTACACAAACAGAACAACCTAACTGATTTACTATTAGTGTTCAAAGAACAAGAAAAAACACTAATCTAATCAACTCGTTTTTTTTTTAAAAAAAAAAACCTGATGAGACTCACCTGTTGGCACCTCACATTGAGCGTTTCTTGATGCTTATTAGTTCCAAGATCAACCACCACTGTAACCCCGACCACGATCATGAAAACCACCATGTCCTGCTCGAGACACAAGTAAATATAGAGTTAGTTTTAAGCAAAATCAGCTGCTAAACTAAAATAACTTGTTTAAGTAAAATATAAACGTGTTTATTCAAGTAATATCTCATCTCTATCAGGTCAAATGGGTAACTACTATAGTAACAAGAATGGGTAAAAATATTAAGTCCAATAAGTTCAAAGTTGCCCAAGTGTATTTTAATGCATGAAACATCCTAAATCATTCTATTCAAAAGCTATTATTAAAATACCAACAAAAAATCATCATGGGTGACATGATTGATTGTTCATAAAAGCAAGATTTTCGATGAGAATGTCATTCAGTCAACTGGACCGCTCAAAGATATATCGTTTAAAAAAAAAAAAAAAAAAAAAAAAATGTTGACAATTATCAAATAGCAATTTTGTCCTTCACACAAGAAGAGTTGAATAAAACCGAATCAACCAACCTGGAGGCGGAGGTTGACCACGGTCCATTGATGATAGATCAGGATTGACTTTCTGGTAGGCCTCCTGAAGGATGGCAATAAGTTCTTTAGAAAATCTGGCATTTGGTGCAGTAAATAAAGTGTAGGTTGTCCTCAGCTCTTCCTGTTCGACCAATCCTATGAACATAATCTTCATGTGAACCCAGTAGTGAAATTCATCATAACAATGTAGCCTACCTGAAAATACATGAATAGATCATTACAATGCTACGGTTTCCAGGTTATCAGATGATGATTTAGAAAAGCAAAAAATAAAAATAAAACCCCAATTATTTATGTCAAAAGACACAAACATAAGGTGAATAGAATCTTCATCACATCGATGACCGCTTAATTACATCCTTGCTAAATTGTCACTCTTAGCCCATACAACACATTCTTGCATTGTGTCCTCTTGACTGCAGATAGTCTAAAGTTGTAAGATAGAACAGAATGCATGTGCAAACAGTATGTTCACAACTTAGGCTTTCATAATTAGAAGCAACAGACATGAACTCAAGGTGTACACAAGTGTCAATGTGACCTTTATGATGTCACCATGATGAATACTTCGCCAATGAGTAAGTTTGCGAGTTATATACATATACGTCAACAAAATCAGAAGAAAGGGTATTTGCGAAAATAAATGAAGACTCACAACAGAAAGAATATCGTGTGCAAGCCCCTTCTCATATATTGGAGGCCCAACTTTTCCACAACCACCTTCTGAACGAAACTTGAAACCAGCTGTAGAACACGCCAATTCGTATACATGTAAGTCACAAAAATGAGAAAGAGCGCAAAATGCAGCATTATTTTAGTTAGACAATTATAAACAGGGCACAACGTAAGAGTAAGTATATATGCGATTAAGGAAATGATGGACGTTATTATACCTTTAGCGCATCTTCCAATGTAGGAACGACCACATCATGAGTAGCATCCAACTCTTTTATCTGCAGTAAGAAGCTAAAATATACTCTTATTCAACGCTAAACTTACATAATGGCACTTATCAGAGACAGTGAACTGGAAAGAAAATGTTGGCATTAATATCACACCAGATAATTCAATAGCGCCTTACATATGAAGCAAGAAAGCCTCAGCTCCTATATGGTCTTATTCTAAGGGATGTTTGGCTTAAGCTTTTCCTTAAAACCTTCAAAAAACAGCTTTCACTTATCTCTCAATTTTCCTCCTAAATAAGTTAATATCCCCACAAAATTAACCTTATCTAAACACTCTCAAATGGCTCATCAAGTTAACTTTATTAAAACATAAAATAAGCTTATCCAGGACGTACCATATATCTACAATAAATTATTATGTCTCAGTTCTAACAAATTGCAAAAAGCTCTCTCCTTGTTTAAAAGTTAAAAGAACCAAAATTAGTAGAAGAATCTGAGTGAACAAAATTAGTAGAAGAATCAAAGTTAAAGCTCTCAACTTTGAGACGGCATACACTACCTTGTCCCTGTCATCACACTTTATAGCTTTAAAGATATTTTCAATCTCACGAATCCACCTCAAGGCCGATATTGGTAAGTCCATAATCATGAAGTCGCTACGGTGTGACCACCCACCTGTACCTTGATGTCTTCAATCATCCCTCAGGGTAACTATGAGTTTGATCAATGAGAGTTTAACGAATATGATTTTATTTAGCCAAGATTCAATCGTCGGTATAAATGGAAAGGCATGACATTGACCCCTGCTCCTAAATCACCCAAGGCGTCTAAAGATTTTAAGACCAATGACACAAGGGATGATGAAATTCCCTATGTCGCCCCATTTCCTTATGATAGAGGTTGGTGCTCTTACATTGCTAACTTTGCTTGTCTTTGACCATAATTAGGGGTACTCGTTTCAGTAGCCTTTAGAGCTAATTTGCCTCAACCAACGTAGCACCTGCAAAACAACTAAAGATAACACAAAGGACACCACCAATCGACAACCCTTAAAGTCACTTTTCTCGCACAATTTTTTATCAACCAAACAGTTTCAAAAAGTCACAAAACTTTCTCGCATAAGATAACACAAAGGACACCACCAACAAGCATAAAAGTCGTGACCAAACGCCTTTAAACCCAAAATCGCACACTATTTTAGCTTAAAAACAAATTCGCACAACTTTCATCTCTTAAAAGCTAAGTTTGATTTGTAGGGATTGATTATAACTTAGGGGTTTGGACATATCTTTTGAAGGTTGTTTAGACAGAAAACAAGCTTAGGGGCATTTGGACACTTAACAAGTATAAGCGGTGTTTGGAAACAGATGTTAACAAAAATATGGACAAAACCTTCAAGAAGAACCGAACAAAGTTAATAACACCATAGGTTAGGAAATTTATGGAAGTTGCAATGAATCACTTGCAAAACTAACTTGGTGTTTGGGATTGCGTTTTACAGAAGATTATATAACTATAGCCTTTAGAGAACAAAAATACTCATAAAATTGTTTTTAGCAAGCTATTTGGAATTTGAGAAAGCAGATTGAGTCCTACATTTTGAATACACTGTTTCTCAAACACAAAATCTGCTTTGGAATTGCAATCCCACACATCCCTCAAGGCATAGATTGAAGTTGTACTTACACACAGGGACGGAGCCAGGAATTTGTATTAAGGAGGGCTCAACTTTTTTTCCGGTAGTAACATACAATTACTTAATTAGCTGAGAAAATGAACAAAAAGAGCAAACATTGGCGTAAATGGTAGCGAAGATGTGAAATTAAAGAAGATAAAATCGCAGTTGTTTATTATATATGGGCCATTAACATGGGTTGGTAACTAGCATTAGCAGTAGAGCAATGGTTTAAAGTGTTTTATTTAAATCAAATCTTTTGTTTGTTAACTATCATTAGCAGTAGAGCAATGGTTTAAAGTGTTTTATTTAAATCAAATTTTTATTGTTGTGTTTGAAGAATCACTTTTTCATAAGAAGAGCAAAGAATTAAGAACAAAAGATGAGATCATTGCTGGAAAAGAGAAGGCAATTGTTGAAAAAGAGAGTGATTGAAGCAAATTCAGATAGTGTTGCTTCGTTGCAAAGTGAAGTAGGTCCTGTTGAGGTAAGACTAGCATATGCGGTATATTAAACTTTTATTGATTGTTTTCGTGAAAGCTCAGATAGTGTGATAAATTTGTCTTTGTGTGATTGATAGGTTAAAGGGTCTTCCCATGCTAAGGAGCAGGTCCAAAAGGCCCATACACGAGCCTAGGAATTGGAGAAGCAGGCATGTGTTCAATAATTTTCTAGTATTTATTAAAGTACGTCAAGATCTACATTCTCGTGGTGGTTTATGGGTTTATTTTTCTTATTGCGTAGAAAACTTCAATTGAATAGGATCTCAAGGCCGGTGTAGGTGGACGTCTTGGAAACTCAAAACCAAAGAGTTGGCAAAGTAGATGCTCAAGTATTTGTACCAATCAACACAACGTTTTATTCAAAAGTACGTAAAATAACAGCCTGGTTTTAGTGTACCCATATCTATTTTTTCAGACTCTAACTCTATGCATAAAATGAAATATTTTTTTAATCCTGTATGCGTGTTTACTAATCATAGCAACATACAAAAAGCAAAATAAAGTATCATTTGATAGTAGCAATCAAAACAAAAATTGCATCCTATGTTACCAAGATAACACCAAAATAACTTAGACTCGATTTAAAAGAAATCAAACCTAGAGTCTCTCCCTGAATCTTAGCATCATGCGAGTATATTCAGAAGGAACCCTTTTTGTAAGATCATTTTTGCAACCTAAAAAAATAACCACATCAACCAACTCAAATCAGCAACGGATGTATACATACAAATAAAGTGAACAAATCATTATAAGATGAAACAAGTGGAGTGAACCTTTAACTCTAGTTTTTTATTTTTGTCTAACCAAGCGTGTGATGTGATCAAATCAATCTCCCTCCTCGCACATACCTGAAAAGGGGAAAGTACAAGATTATATCAACAAGATCAGCCACAACAATCCTGCATATATGGAGTGTTTGGGATTTGAATAGTCTATCAACTGATCTACATCGAATGCAAAATCATAATATCCTTTACCAATATTTGCAAGCATTTGAAAGAAGTAATGATTGTTGTATGAGCCTGGTTATGTGAAAAAAGAACTATACATATCAAGAGGTGGCTAGATGAGCGGGTCTAGTAACGGATCAAAACAAGCTTCTAATTTAAACGAGACGGGTCAGGTTTTGCTGACCTTTAAATACTTGAAAAAGATATTAGAATGATATATTCGAGTGATTTTCAATCTGCTTAACCATTTCGGCTATTTTGACCCGTAACCTAAGTTTTCATTTGACCCATTTGAATAAAAAAAAATATTAACTCAAATCCACAAATACTCTGTAAGTTCTTATATCCAAATGACCACCTCTAAACATAGTTTAAAATTCACTAGGTCTGCAATTCGAAGTAAAAGTTGTATCTTAAATAAGCATCTGCCCTACAAAGGATACACACTAGTAAACATTACATAAAGAGCCTTACTTGTTTTGCAGCCTCAAATAGTGATTCGCCACTAGGCCTCGTCTCTTCCTAATAATACTATTGCCTGCTTCCAGCCATCAAGTTATATATTTTCCTTTAATTCACTAGGTCTGGGCACAGAATCCAACTGTAAATGGTTGAGTACATTGTTGAGTGCAAATTTTTTGCAAATTAAAGGAAAACATATCAACATTGATTCACGAATACATGAGAAGGACTATGACTAGCTACATTTGACTTTTAATTTAGAATCCTAAGAAAGATCAATAAAAGTAATAAGTTAATATGTGAGTGTCCAAAATCACATGGTAGATTGTCTAAATGATGTCACAAGCAAACATATATATTCATAATGATTTTTAGTGCATAGTTCTGTTAATCACATTGTCGGATTAACTCAAAGAAGGTGGATAGACTGGTTGTTATAGGTCCTACGTTAACCAATCTCGTACACCATTACCGATTGTGGTGTTTATCTAAACAAATTAATTTTTTCCTACCACAAACCAAAAAGACCTGGTGTCATTGTTGACGACATCAAATAGCCTAAAGTCTTATGTAGTGTTTGACCATTGATCAACTAATAACTAGTTAGCTCTTTGTGTTATATACTTATATCGTCAATTTTGCTTGAAATTTATTAAACAATGGCGATAATATACATACTCATGATAACTTAAGGTGAGATAATACCTTAAATAGTCGATATAAGAAGAAATGGGATAAAAAGCGACTCATGTAAGCAAGAATGTTGCTTCACGGTGAGATCCACCGCACCAAAACCAAAACCAGTAAACTTATAATAAGTACTTATTGCAAATCACATGTCGCACTAAAGTTTTCTTTGATACCTTTAACACATGTTGCTTTAATAATATCCAAATATCTTTTTGCACTGAATTTCAGATCTTTATCTATTATCATAAATTCAATGTTGTAAGCAGTATATTCTTGTTTTCCAAACACTATGATCAATAGCACTCCAAAATAGTTAAAAGAAAGTTGTAATGATGTAGATTCATACAAACACTTGTGACCATGTCGGTGTCGGAAAGAAAAGCCAAATCATGATCATTATTTTTCCTGATAAATCAGCACATATGTAAACATCTGCAAGTTATTCTTCCAAACTCAACAAAAGAATAACCTGAAAAATCTTCTCATGAATGTTCAATTGGAGCACCAGGAAAATATCTTCCAACATCAACGACTATCGTGACACCCTTCGTCAACGCATACCTACTAGCTCGGTCCAACACTTGCCTTCTTTATCTTCTGTTGAGACCTCAAGAATGTAGGAAATAATAACTTATGATGGTTAACAAATCATCATAAGTAATTATGATGAGTATGCAAGCTTAACAAAACATTTAAATATACAAACTAAGTTGGAAAAAATTACCTCCATTTGCATTACTGCTAACCGTCCTGCTAACTGGATCTTCCATACTATTCGTAACCCCGACTATCTTCAAAGCCAGAGAGTTAGCCAAGCCCATGTGACCGTCCATCCTTGAAAGCCATGCCTGCCATATGGTGTCGAAGATCATACAGATTTTTGCCAAATTGAGTTACAAATTTTTATATAATTAAAACTTCATTCCGTGTTGATTTTTTTTCACACGCGAAGATACTTGAAAACCATATCTTCATTGTTTTCACACGGGAAGATACTTTTACTAAGCTTAAATCATCAAAAAATCTGCTAATAAAATCAAAACTTCATTCGTTTTTGATTTTTTTTCACGCGTGAAGATATTCTTACTATACTAAAATCATCAAAAATTCCGCTAATAACATCAAAACTTCATTGATTGATGATACTTTTCACGGGTGAAGATATTCTTCCTAAACTTAAATCATTGAAAATTCCGCTAATAACATCCAAACATCATTCCTTGCTGATATCTTCACATGTGAAGATACTCTTACTAAACATAAATCATCAAAAATTCCGCTAATAACATCAAACTTAATTCCTTGATGATATTTTCACATGCGAAGATACTCTTACTAAACATAAATCATCAAAAATTCAGCCAATAACATCAAAACTTAATTCCTTGCTGATATTTTCACATGCGAAGATAGTCTTACCAAACTTAAATCATCAAAAAATTCGCTAATAACATCAAAACTTAATTCCTTGCTGACATTTTCACATGCGAAGATAATCTTACTAAACTAAATCATCAAACATTCCGCTAATAACATCAAAACTTAATTCCTTGCTGATATTTTCACATGTGAAGATAATCTTACTAAATTTAAATTATCAAAAATTCCACTATTAACATCAAAACTTAATTCCTTGATGACATTTTCACATGCGAAGATAATCTTACTAAACTTATATCATCAAAAATTCCGCTAATAACATCAAAACTTCACTACTTGCTCATAGTTTTCACGCGCGAAGATACTCTTAATATAGTTACATCATCAAAAATCTCTCTAATTAACTAGCTTATAACACTTAAAACCTAATTAGTAATCTGTATATTCAAATGTGACTTATGTACAAATTAAACAATTATAATAAGTTCAAACACATAATTGTTAAGAATTATACAATAAAATTTAAATAAAAATAATGACGATGAGTTACTATCAATTTTGTGTAGTCTCGAATGGAAAAGTTGATCTTCTTCAAGAAACTCGCCTTTTGTTAACCTAATTTCATTGATATCTCCTTCATCATCATATTTGTCGAATTTTATGTTTGTATGATCAATTAATATTCCGTGATGATTCGGTAGAAGACGGTGTTTGACGGTGTTAGAAGGTGAACGGTGGAAGACGGTTGTAGAAGGTGAAGCGTGAAGCGATAGTTGTGGAGGAGTAGTGGTGGTTCAATTTGGCGGTGAAGCGGTGGTTTGAACGATGGTATTTTGAACGGCGATGCATGGTTGTGATCGGAGATTATTGAGGTTTGTTGGATTGGAGAGGATAGGTGGTTTTCACGCTCATCCGTGTTTTTCTTCATGTGCAAATGGTGGGTTAATCTTAGCCATTAGATTAAAAAATGAGGGATTAGATGGAGGCTAGGATCTCTTCTCGCGTTCTCACTAAATTTAGGCTTCTCACAAGAATGAGCCCATGTATATATATATATATATATATATATATATATACTAGTTTAAAACTCGTCCGATGGACGGTATGACTTGTGGTTTTTATTTTTGGATTTAGTAGAATAAATATGGGAAAATGGTCTAAAAAGATATCTAACCACTCACACTCACAAGATTATGATGGTTTGATACAACAATGAAGTATGGATCAACACTAGATCATACAACACTAAACAAACAAGACTTCCAACTTCTCGTTGAAGCTTGAATATGACTTGATCTTCTTTGCTACAAAAGAGATCACTAATATGATATGAAACCGAGTTAGAAAGGTTAGAGAAGATATGTATGAGAGTATGTTAGAAAGGGATGTAAAACTACTTGGCTTGGCATTGCTATTTATAGCCAAATGGACGAGGCGTCACGGACGGCGGACCCCTTAAAGGGTTCCGCCTGTACCATTTTGGTACCGCTGGTCTCGACAACCAAGATATCAAATCTTGCCAAAGTCAACTCTATCTAAGTGAGATTGTGCAAGATATGAAGAGTACAAATCTACACAAAATATCTAATGGAATCTTTCAATGATTTCCATGATGTAATACATGATGTCATATGTTGTATTTCTATTTTTAGAAATATGCAAATGCTTAAGTAGTGTTTGGTTTTAAGAACCTAACACATTCTAAAAACTACTATCATACATAATGATTAGAGTCATATCAAGATGTCACTAATCACAAATGTAAATGCTTGAATGATGAATATATTGTTTGAGAAAGCTTGTTTTAATATCTATTAAACTTGACAAGCTTTAAGCTTTTATAAATTAAATTTACTTTTGTCGTTAACAAAACTTAGGCAAAGATCAAAATATAAATAACGTTTAATGACGATATTTGTATTAACAATCTCCCCTTTTGTTGAGGACAAAATATAAATTTTATTTTATAAAAGATACAAAGTTTGTACAAGAGTTATAAAATATTAGTTTTAGAACTTGAAAAGAAAATGATAATGCAAGTGTATGATGTTTGACTTTTATGAAAGTCAAAGTATTCACTAGTTGATGCATGATGTTTGACTTTTCGAGAGTCAAAGTATGCGTTTGACTTTTTAAGAAAAGTCAAGTATTATCAATGAGGGTTCTGTTTGACTTTAGAAAGTCAAATGTATGCGCTTGACTTTTCGGAAAAATCAAATATAAATAATTTCAAAGTTCTATATTTTCTCCCTTTTGTCTCAACAAAAGAAGAGGCTATCTTGAATGTAATGAGCCGAGCTATTATCTCCCTTGTTCAAAGCTCCCCAAATTGGGTGCTTAAATGGGAAGAATCATGGATTGTGAAAATAAAGCTACAAAAAAATTGTTAGTAATAATGATCATTCACAAGCATTTCCAAACACTATGTAATGACACCAATAATATAATAAACAACATTCATTAGTTAAAATTTTCATGAGTAAAGATCATGAAAAGAGAACACAATGATGTGTTTGTAGTACAAGAAATAAAATTATCCTAAGAAAGTAAAACAAGAAAGACTAGTCTAAAACCATCCTAAAGTGATGGTGGATGGGAAAAAGCGTTGAGGCAGCTCAAGGATGTGGTTGAGGATGAACCTCATTTCTTCTTGGAAGTCATGGACCATAACCCGGTCCGTTCCACGGTTTAGCCCGTTTGCTCACAAGTTGAGCAACCATGCCTTGGAGGGTAGAATGTTTGGGGAGGTTGTGGTGGTGGAATGGTGGATGTGTTGGTGGTGTTGGGGATGTTTGGAGTGGTCATGATGGATGCAAGCAAAGCATTTTGCATTTGCATTGTCTCACTTAAGTGAGAATCCACCATGCCTTTGAATTGGTGGAGGTTGTGGAGTTCCGCAGAATCTCCTCTCTAGTGGGATTGGCATCCAAGATACACTCCTCAATGTCCTCAAGATGAGGGGACATTGATGGGGAAATGGATGGTCCCCATACAAGGACCATGAATGTCTTTGTGAATGGGGTGGAAGAGAAGAGGTTTAGGCCCTAATGGGGCGTTTGGGTCAAGGGATGACCGAGGTGACACATGAGCAATCCACTCAATTGTGCCAAATGATGGCAATGGTGGTGGATGATTTGGCCTAGGAGACAAGTCATCCAAGTCCTCTAGGAAAGGATTTGGTGAAGTTGGTGGAGTTGAAAATAACTCCATAGGAATTAGAGTTAGAGACCTTGGTGGTGAAGGTGGTGAGGGTGTTTTGGATGTTTGGATGGGTGCCGGAGGAGGTGAAGTTGGTGTTTTTGTAGGTGGTGGAGTGGTGATCACAATGTGTGATTGATTTGGTGTAGCCAAGGTGAGGCTTGTATCATCTCGGATGGGAGATGAGATTGTGAGTGGAGAAGACTCGGATGAGGAGCTAATGTTAACGAAGCAACAAGGCCTAACGCTAATTCTAGCGGTCTTCTTGCAAGTTTTTGGAGAGGATTTTGTCATTTTTTGATTTGGGTTTTACTTTGCTAGATAATAGTAAGAATGAAGAAGGTGTGAGGATGATCATGGTAAAACTCTCAATTTATAGAAGTGAAAAATTGTTGAGAAATGTGTTTGATTAGATGTTGAACCATTGAAGAGATGAGGTTCCTAATGATTTGGAAGTGGGTTGAATGCTAGTCATATCACCCAAGTCAATCCATACAAGGAGATGAAGTGAAGAAGAAAAGATTTGCAATAAATGTGTTCTAGTGGTGGAATTTCCTAACATTGATTACCCGCAGTTTGAAGGTACCAAAATTTGGTTCCTTGCTTTATGCCAAAGGGCTCCTTGGGTGGATTTTTCAAATTTTGAATTTTGGTGGAAATGGATTTCTTATATATCTTAGTGAATTATACTAGTTCTAATAACGGATAAACTAATTAAGATTGATTTAAAAGTGATGGAAGATAATTTGGAATCACGAAAGAGTCGAAATTCGTAAAAGCACCGGAGGATCCACGGCACCAAAACCATACACCGACGGTACCCGAAAGTCCGCCTTCGCATGCACGGTCGGTACTAAAATACATAAAGGACGGTACCAAAATTATGGTGCCGCCTCGATCCGTGGTGTGAGAAATATGGATGAGCACGCTTTTAGGTGGCGGGGACATTTCAAACATGAAATTTTTCTCAAAAGTCGTTATACTAAACATTTCTAGTCGGGAAAAGTAAATAACACATGTATAAACATAGTGGAGCATAGATTTTGAGAAAGACTTTTGATTATCGATAATAGTGAAAATGGGTAAAATTTGATAGGCTATCCTCCTCGCATAAGATTGTTAGCAAACCACAATTTTAGAAGTTATATTATCATCCTACAAGATAAAAACAACAAAATAGTATCAAACATTAGAGAAAATGCATTGTTCCAAACACTCCTTAAAGTATCCTCATTTGTCCAACTTCTTGTAAATCTTGTTCATCATCCCACCAGAAGATATTTTTCACATACACATCAAACCATAACACAAAGTGGCGTATAAGATGGAATTCTAGAGAGAAAGTTAGAGGTTTAGGGAACTTAGTGAGAGAAAGTGAAAGATATTATTATGAGCTCCAACTCTCTACCTTGGGAGGTAGAGTATTTATAGTCTTACATAAATCGCCACACATCGGGTGTGGATCGGGCATACGGTGGGTAAAGACCGTCCGTCCTCCACGGTGTTACTTAACTAAATACTACTTAACTTAAAATAACTACGACTACGAGCTTTCTAACGATTACATATACTTGAGGTGACCGACTCTTTAATACACGGAATTTCTAATTCCTAACAATCTCCCCAAGGAGGTCACCTCAATCATGTACCAAAATTACATTGAATACAAATAGATATTACATTAACAATTGTTCTTGCATTCTTGATGTAGTCCTTTGCTCTAAGCTCGTAGTCATTGATTCTTCACATTGCATGTTTGGTTACTTCCAGTGGAGGTCTTTTCTTGA
Organism: Chrysanthemum lavandulifolium; assembly: GCA_022545495.1. NCBI lineage: Eukaryota > Viridiplantae > Streptophyta > Magnoliopsida > Asterales > Asteraceae > Chrysanthemum > Chrysanthemum lavandulifolium. Next base: position 181,986,006 of record CM040238.1, read on the forward strand.
TCCACGTGATAATAATTTTGAGCCATCTTTTGAGATCATCGACTATCAAAAATCTCGAGACATCCTTTGTGGTGTTGGTATTATGTGATGTTGTGACTTTAGGACCGACATGCTCACATTACGGATCATGATATCTTCTCATCGAGTAGCGGAAGCTTTTGTTGATTCATGATATTGGCGGCGTAGCGAAGCATGGAGTGAAAATATCGAGTCATTGATGCACTAATCATGATTTCTTTTGAGATGAATGTGTTAAGTGAGCATGCGGCTATGGATTGACCGCTTCATTACGATCATTTGCAAGCGTCGGGGTGTGCATACAACAGATTAGCAATAAATCGCACGAAAGTGTCTTTGATCACTTCGTTGAATTGAGTACACGCCCACGGTTCCCGTTGATCGATACATGTCTTGCTGTGATCGGTATAATTCGAAGAATTTCCTTGACGGGGTTTCGCGGTTGCTCTAGTTGTTCTCAAACCGAACATCTCAAAGAAGACAACACGGAGTGAGTGAACCGGTAATTTTAAGTCCAGCGATTGATGAAAAGAGATTTGAAAAACAATCGTGTATTGCTCAATAGAAATTGTTTTGCAATACAACGAAGGTTTTATTGAAAATCAATTATCAATCATAAAAACACCTTTTGGTTTGAAAAATGAGTACACGGTCGATGTGCTAAAGAAAAGAGTTTTAAGCACAAAGACCGGTTTTCAAAGGTATCCGTCAATCCATAACACGAACCGGGATTGATTCAAGAGATTGAATCGCCCCATTGTTTCATTCGGTTGTCACATGGTTGATCTATATAATAGATCTCACATGCCACCTACCGGGAGCTTGTTTGATGTTGGCTCGAAGGCTTTCCATCTTCATTGTGAATATGTAAACACATCACTCGGATGTTACGGCAATACCACAAGGATAATCGTGGGACTCAAGATATAATCTCTCTTTCCACATTGTGTGAAGCAGAGAGTCTTCATTGAAAGTGTCCTAATGAGATTTATTGATGATCTCGTGGCTCTAGACTCAATTTGTGCATATTTGGATCTGTCTTGGGAGACTAGGAGAGGGTCTCCTTCTTCAATATCAACAATCTCTAAGAGAAAGTCGATAGATAATGTCGGTTCCCGTGAGAATGAAACAAGTCCTTTTAAGAGGAACTTGAGTGGTTTGGAAAGTTGAAGTGCGGTCGTCCTTTGGGTCCATGACGTCTTGTCTTCAATACCGATGTTACCATCGGTAGCATATGAATTGAACCGGTTTACGCCTAAGGTTGAATAAATGGAGGGCTATTTGTTTTCACCCTTTTCTCATTCAATTCTTTTAATTCTTCAACCCCTTGATTGCTTACGAGACTTCATAGCTAGAACCTTGTTGGGTTTATTCGATACTAGCTCGGTCTTAGTCCGCACTCTTCCCATATCTCATTTTCTCCTTTTATCATCATACCTAAGGACTTCTACACTAACTAGTGGATTGTCCTGGGTAGATCCCTCCGGTTACGGCGGATCATGGGAACACATACCTAACCTTATCATCCTTATATCACCGTACATAAAGTAAAGTTGGTCGGTCTATTTGGTATTGTTCATCGCCATTGGAACCAATTGAAAACCATTTGAAAATCAATTCGGATACTTGTGATATATTATCAAAGCATTTTGTACTGAATTGTTTTGATATTTTTAGAACGAGTGCTCCCCTCAACATGTGCATCAAGTGTTTGAAATCGTTTTGCACGGAGGCAAGAGGAAGAATTAACTTCTTTGATTACCATTTTCTAAAGATATCAACATCACTTCTTCATCAAATCAAGTAGATATAGCATTTCGGGAAGGATGAGGTTTCCATAAATTTGCTCCCCTCAATATGTGCCTCGAGGTTTGAAAAGAGTTTTGCACATACTAGAGGAACTGCACATTGAGATAAATGATCACGTTTCAAATCATAGGTTTAAGATAGATGCTCCCCTCAACATGTGCATGGAAAATTTGAAATCGTTTGTCACATGTGGGAAGGATAGCATGTACATCCTTATAAAACCATTTACCGAATTATCGGTTTAAATCCAATTTAAATCACACATTCTCCCCGATCACAATTATCAAATCATTTGAGATTTGTGATCTCTTATAGATTTAAATTGATTTTGAAAGCTTTAAGGAGAATTGTGACTTGATTATGAAAGCGTTTTAAGCGATAAGGATCGGATTTTAAGACTTTAAACTCCATTGATAAAACATGCATGTATATCTTTTGAAAACAATTTAATGCCAAATAACTTTTTAATTTAATTGAAATCATTCTCCCCTCAATCAATGACATAGGTTGTTGATTGAGAGATAGAGATTTTGACAAATAAGTCGATGATTATCAAAAATAGAGACCGAGTTATTTTTCAAAGCATTTAGTTTTCAATGAGATAAATGTTTATAGAATCGAGCATGGAATTTGAAAACATGATAAAACATGGCTCTGTTCTTTCTTAAAAAGCGGGTTATTGCACGAAAATGACAATAAACCATTGTTTCTCTTTCTCCCAAAAAAAATTTTTTTTTTTTTTTTTTTTTTTTTTTTTTATAAAATTCGAACAACATCTAAAGTCCGTGTCATTCTTTGAATGACAACATCAAACCGTAGATATTATCGAATCGAGAAAAACATGACAAAATGACAATATTTTTGAAGATTTTTGAATTTTCAAATTTTATGGATTTTGAAAGTTTTATATTTTTCTATTTGATTTTTGAAGGTTTTATAATTTTGTATTTTGTTTTTCGAATAAATATTTACAAGAGATAAATTAGTTTAAGAGAATGATGAAATGAGTACCGAGATAAAGATATCGTTCGAAACGTTGTAGAAGAAAGGAATCAACATCTCTTAAACTTTCGCCACCAAAGCATTCGAGGCTTCTAAGAAAATCGTCGAACATGAGCCTTCTCAATTTGAATCTTTGGTAGCTTCCCCAAACCGACAAACATCGAATAAAGACCATTTCCAAAAAAGTAGAGTTGAATACAAAGCGGTCTCATTGATTGAAGCTCGGCACCCGAAGAACACGAGAACACGAAGTAACAAGTTGAAACATTGATCGTCTCGGTGGTTATCAAATCCGGATTAGCGATTCGACCGATCACATGAACTGTTGTGCATCCCGATGTACACCTTACTCTTCGAGATTGACCGGTTGTCTATTTAGGGAACAATATATCAACATCTTCATTTTACCAAGTGCATTCGGTTATCTAACATATAACCAATCGGCACATAATGTACACATGTACCCAACAAGAGTAGAGCGATGACATCCATGTAACATGTTGAGTCACTAATCATCTCTGTGGATGTCAACTCGAAATAAGCGAATTAGCTCGATCAAGTGAACATGTTGTGCATATAACCGTTGCGAAGCACTTTATCATAAACCGTATATAAGATGTCGATAGGCGGTATCATCTCACGTTCCAAATATTCTTCTCACATTTCTTCCAATGAAGCTGAAGTAACATATACCAAAGGTCTCGAGACCACTTCCCCAAATAGTTGGAATAATACATCCTTCCCCAAATAGTTGGAATAATATATCCTTCCCCAAATGGTTGGAATAATACACCAAAGGCTACGAGTAAAAACTTGAGTTTCTCTACGGTTATGACCATTGTCTTTCGGGATAACTTCAATCGGTAGAAGTGTTAAGTTCATCAAGTGTACTCGTTGTGCTTTTAGATATATGTCTCCTCCCCTTGCTAGTTTTATACCTCGAATCGACAAAACATAATACACTCATATACTTGAAATAGAGAAGAACACAATTAGCTCAAATATATCTCGTGAGAATCAGCGCTCTTGAAACTCTCTCGACTATCTTTATCAACCAATTCGTAGACAATTTGAAGTGATCAGCGATGAAGAAAACCCGATATACCAAACTTGAAAGCGAAGTCGAATTCCCGCATTTGTATCTTAAGCTTGCACTTTAATGATGGAAGAGCGGTGTCGAGAATCTATGCTTCAAGCAAATCTCTAAGTACTCACAACTCAAACAAAGTATGAGACATTAACACCTCTTGAGATTATCCACATAGTTAACGGTCTTTAACCATCCACCCATTGCTTTGGTAACTAGATAAACCAAGTCTTCAACTTAACATTCTTAGACCCGAGCAAGATATCAAATAAGAACACGCCTTTGTGAAATTTAACTTCAATCTCAAATAAGTGATAAATGATTAACTCAAGTAATCAACTTGTGTCAAATGCCCAACACGTGAATAAACATACAATCGGATGTACATTGATCCCTTGAATGAACCGGAACAAATGATTCCTCAACATCAATGCATTCTTCCTAAAGGTATACATGTAGAGGCGATCCGGAAGATTCACCAATAATGTCTTCGGCGGATGAGGTAGTCATTTTCCTTAATGTTCATGTGGTTGATTTATAGAGTGCATAATGAGAGGAACAATAATCCGTAAAGATTTGGCAAAGAAATACCAAAAGCGGATCATTATCCATGAACAACAATCCGTGAAGATTTGGCACAAGAATACCAAAAAGCGGATCATTATTCAATAGTGCAACTTACAATATCATGATAGTCATTATAAGCGCCTTGTGAAATAGCGGAGATAAGGTTTCTTGAGAATTCCAAGAAGTACTTCTTAGATGGTGAACCAGTTGAGTCAATAGAAACCGGAGCATGAGCTTGAGTTGGATGATCAACATTCGTCGGAGGTTGAAAGTACTCATCAAACATATCTTTGAAAAACAATGAATCCCAAACATTGATTCCCAATTATCCTTAGTAAGTGAAGCATTAGGCGTTGGAGGAGAGTCATCAAAATCAAAACAATGAATCCAGTTATCCTTAGTATATTCACTCTTCATCAAAAGAATATACACTCATCATCATCAAAAATTAAGTCGTATAACCATTATTCAAACATCCATCATCATGTAGTATATTCACTCTTCTCCCCTCAAAATTGCATCCGAAGTTGCCATTTTGATTTAACAAGTGAATAAGAGTATACACCAATGAGCGTAGATCCACTTGATGGTGAATGAGCGTGGAAAAACATGAAGCTTGTTGATGAAGAATGTAGATGAGTATGGCCATTCATGAGAGAATTTCTCTTTAGGCGAAGATAAAGCGCCTGAAGAGCGTACACTTTTCTTTTCTTTGAAGAGCGGGGCTGAAGTGTTATCTGCAGACACCATAATGATGAAGTCGAGGCTGAGGCGATTTGAGCAGACGTCATTGTTAAGAGCCCGGTCATATGTTTAGAGCCGCCGAATCCAAATACCAAGGGACGATTTATACGACTGCTTTGGACAACAGACGAAGACAGAGAATTGGAAACATTGGATCCCAGCGTCTTGATGGGTTCCTTTTGGTTAGCACAAACAGTCTTTGAATCGTGAAACCCTAGATGCAATGGCATTATCCTAGGAGTGAACTAGTAGAAGCATCGGACTTAGTCAAATGACATTTTGTGCTTAATGGGATTATTCTACCGGTTGGCTTCCAAACCTTATGAGCACTATTCTAGGCATAGTGGATCTAGCTAAGGGTAAGGTTTGCCATTCGTTAATATTCGACTGTGGGCTTCCCTTGAAATCCTACATTTGTAAACACATTCCCTGTAGGTTTCAAGATTGCTTAATCTGTTTTGCTCTCCAAACTTTCTTAAGCGGGTTATGAATCTTAGACCTCGAAATAACACATCACATTTATCATGATTACGGAAAATAAACATTTTTACATGTTTTGCGAGACGACATGAGGCCTCGAATTAATTTGATAAGCTTAGAGCTAATACTAGAACTAACACGATTCTTTTGTTCAAATCAAACTTCTTGTCCCTATGGTGTTCTTTCACTTCCTTATCATGAACACTTTTAGTTTGCGTAATCCTATCCTTCTTTGCATTGCTTCTAGGTTTTGACCGCTAACTTTAGTGTCAATCTTAACATCTGTAGAAGTAACGATGGGAACATTACATGGCTTCACTACTTTACGCATTTACGGTCTAGAAGTCTTTGGGATCGAAATTCTAGGAGGCACATCAAGGTTGCTTGCTTGAATTTTGACATGGAACAAGGCATATCAAGGGTCACATGCTTGGCTTTAGGCATAGAACAAGGCACAACTATTCTATCTCGCCTATTGCTAGATTTCGGACTTGTGACAATTACATACTCTAAGAGTTCACGAGATCGTTTGGCATCCATGCGAGGCATAGGCTATAGTACTATCAAAAGGTTTTCTAATCTTTCATCTTCAACAATCTCACGGAGACCCTTCAAACTTTCCTTAAGGTATGAGAGATATGCTTTATGTGCAAGTTCATTATTCCTAATGGCGGGGAATATATAACATATCGATAGCATATTTATCTGGCGAAACCTTAGGAGCAGTATTTGCAATTTGGGATTGGCAACTTTCCTTTCACCTCACGCTTGATTCTCAATATCGTTAAGTAAAAAGTTATCTTTTCAATTTGTTTATCATGATTAACTTTAAATGAATCACATAACTCTTTGTTTTGATCATTAACCTTTGAAATTTCGACTTTAAAACAATCATTTTCCTTTTGCAAGTTATCAATTATGTTTTGAAGTTGGAAATTCGAGAATCTAAAGGTGGAGGCATATGGGAACCGATCACATCCTTCTTTTCACCTTTCGGTTGTGAAATTTGGGCTTTCAATCTTTTGATCGTGTTATAATGAGCTCGAATTTGTTCATCACGTTTGCTAATTTCAAAAGCGCATCAAACTCGGGAGCATCGGAGGATGTCTTGATATTTGAGGTTTTAACATTTTCTTTGAGATGTTGATGTTTTAATTGCAAAGCAAGATGTTCAACTTCTAATTTAGAATAATGTTTGACCAAGTTATCATGATCATCTGTTCTATTTTCTCATGCAATTTTGAATTTGTTGTTTCAAGCTCAATGACACGATCATGGGAGACTTTCGAGCAACAGATAATTCATGAAATTGAGAAGCATTAATGGAACAATTTGTAGCGATGAAAAACACATCTTGAGCAATACATTCGAAATCGATTCTCATTCGGTGTATGCAAGTTCTTCCTCTCAATCTCATTATATTTTAATTCTCTCTCATAGTCACTAACCTCAACAATCATTGCATCAAATTCCTTTTCCATTTCTTTAATATCGAATTCATCCCTTTTTAAGACTCTCAAATTGATCTTTTAGTTGTTTAAAGAAAGGCATGACCTCGATTAAATAGCATTCTTTAGTTTGCTCAAAACCCTTTCCCTTGATTATACCGGTGGGTGTGATCCTTTTCTTACAAGTTTTCTCAAAATCAACAAATAGTTGAAAGATAACATATTGACTGATTAAGGTCTTGCTTTTAGTGGCAATAGATCTAGGAACTAAGATGCATTGGTGTATTAGGAGGATACACAGTTGCTTTAGCATTTCCTACAGGGAGGTTCTTTTCAACAAGATTTTCGACTTTTGCATTTCCATATCCTTTTCCGAACACTTGTTCGGGGTTAATAAGTCGAGGCTTAAACTTGTTCAAGGAGATCCAATTTTCTTTAGTGTAATTATGGGGTTTGATCGTTATGTTATTCTTTTTACACTCGGGATCTTCTAACTTCTTATTCATTTTCTCCTAGTGACTTCATCGATTTCTTATCTTCCTCGGTGCACTCAACGCAACTAGGTTTACGCCTAGGCTTAAGGATTTCATTACCATCATAAAGCACCTTATGAGCATTTCTAGCCTTTTAATTACCTCTGGATTTGGTTCCTCAACAAGGGAATGCTATGCTTATCGCTTAAGACTCGATGCTTAGTGATCATGTGAGCGGTTTGAATGGTATTCCTTATGCGTACAACTTATTTTCAAGCTTGTTTTCAAAGTTTTTAGATTGGAAAAATCATTCAAAAGTTTTGATTCCTTAGCCTTGAATTCTTGCTTAAGCATTTTAACATTTTCTTGAAGTTCGTGTTTTGCTTAGCGTTTTGGAAAGCTTTTCTTGTAAGGAGTTTAACTCTTGTTTTAATACTTCTTCTCTAAAATTACTTTTCTAATAATTATACGCATTTGGATATCCATCTCACGCTCACGAGTGGTAAGTTCAAACTTAGCACGTTGTTCGTATATGGCAACTTGATCCTTATAGGTATTGAGTTCGGTGGTCAAGGAATCATCGAGCACAAATGCGGTGTACTCATGCAATTCATAATCATCATTTTGAGAAGAAGATGCATACCTAGGTGCTGCGAAACTTTCATGCAACTTTCCTCTGCATTAACGTGCACGAGGTTGTGGCGGTGCATCTCTATCTTGGGTACATCCGAAGCTTCCATGGGCGTTCCTTTGCATTAGCTTGCGGGTTGTGGTGGTGCACCTCTCTCTTGTGAACATGAGCATGAAGATTCTATTTTAGCATTGTCCGACTCATCATTATTTGTTTTCTCTAACATTACGCATTCGGCAACACCCGATTCTTCCACGGATACATTACCCAACTTATCACAACAATCTCTCATTGCACGACACTCATTCACTTTTTCATCCTTTTGTGCGGTTTCCTCAATGTACTTTTCACATTATCCATGAGTTGGATAAATGTCTCAATGAATTCACAATTTCCATTCCGGTATGTTTTTGAAGGAAATTCGGTCAAGTGTTGATCGTGTCTCTTGAATATTCCCCAGCGATGAATGGTGAAATTGTTTGTAGATTACTTGAAGAGCTGCTTTGGAACCATCCTTTTGAACTTCTTCATTGGTAAGTTGCGACTTTAAATGCTCTAAGTTCAACGACAAGCTTCTTGTCAATGTAGGTAAGTCTGGCGGAAAAGAGCACTACATGTTCGATCCCTGACTATGGATAACAATTGTATGAGGTGCGGATGAAGTAGTTGATAGGGCTCAATCTTGCATTCCATTTGCATGGCATTACGTATGGTGGTGCAATTCATTCTCATTGTACTCGAACATGAAGATCTCACATCCTCGTTGTTTAATTCAAACATCTTTAATCGTTCGATGTAGCATCCATTATCATTATTATCCACAACATCATACAATTTAAGCACTTACGAAATCTTTGGGTCGATAGAGTAAGACATGATGTGGTAGAATGCGGGATTTTACAAGTCTATGATTTAACCAGAAATAGAATCTTTTCGGGATTTTACTAAAATCAAGACCAAACCGTTAAGCAATGACCAATGGAATGTGTTAAGATGGTGATGGATCGACACAATGATAGACAATTGTGTGTTAGGTCTTATGATTGTTTGTGGGATAAGCGAGATGTTGTTTGGTTGTGATTTGGGTTGGTTGTTGCGATTTTATGGAGAAATTTAGGTCTAAAACTTAAAAGCTCAATAACTTCCTTTCGGAGGAGGATTTGGGCCTCGAAAAATTCGTTTCACGACATCGTGGTGAAACCTCACAATATTCAATTTGTTCGGTCGTTTTGATGGTATTTATTTGAAAGCAGATTCTGGATCAAAAGTTATGGCCGTTTGAAGTTTTGACGTAAAAGTCAACTTTGGTCAAACCTCTTCTTCGTAAAAATCAACCAAGTCGCTATAACCCTTGAACCAAGTAAGCTAACACCTAATTCGCTAACCACCAAGTCGCTAAAGTCCCAAGTCGCTACAAGTCCCAAGTCGCTAAAAGTAGCAACTCGCTCGCTAAGCCTCAAGTCGCTAGCAAAATTTTGGCGACAATTAAGCTACTCAAGTCGCTAAAGATTCAAGTCGCTAAATAGCAACTCGCTAACTGGACCAAGTCGCTAACACCAAGTCGCTACCCGTAGTGGAGAGTCCACTACTTGTTTTGTCTTGTCGCTAGATCTAAGTCGCTAGCTCGCTAAAGCGTAACTCGCTACAAAATTGTAAAGCAAGTCGCTATGAAGAAAACAATCCGTGAGCTCAAGTCGCTAGCAAGAAAAACCACATAAACATCACTTTTCAATCCAAAACAACCCAACCAAGATGATTCAAGCTTACCAAATGAAAACCTAAACACTTGTGATGATTCTAAACATAAAAGTACTAACAAAATTCAAACTTTAACACAAGAAATCAACCAAATGATGCAAAACCACTAAACTTTTCAAACTCAAAACCACCTAAAACCACTAGAAATCCAAAGATGTGCAAGATATGATCTAACCATGGCTCTTGATACCAATTGTAAGATATTAGTTTTCACATACACATCAAACCATAACACAAAGTGGCGTATAGATGGAATTCTAGAGAGAAAGTTAGAGGTTTAGGGAACTTAGTGAGAGAAAGTGAAAGATATTATTATGAGCTCCAACTCTCTACCTTGGGAGGTAGAGAGTATTTATAGTCTTACATAAATCGCCACACATCGGGGTGTGGATCGGGCATCGGTGGGTAAAGACCGTCCGTCCTCCACGGTGTTACTTAACTAAATACTACTTAACTTAAAATAACTACGACTACGAGCTTTCTAACGATTACATATACTTGAGGTGACCGACTCTTTAATACGGAATTTCTAATTCCTAACAAAAGGTGTTCACGGATGACATCCTTATCGGCCAAACGGGTTAGATAGGGAGAAGTGCGGTCATTGATTGCATCAAGAGCGTGAGTGACCACTTATCCGTAGACACAAGTTCCTCGGTTGGGAATTCCTAGTACTTGAGCAAAGTCACTTAAGGTGATGGTGTAGTCGTTTTGGTTGATTCTAAACCTAAGACAAAATTCATCATCGTCTTCATCACTAAAACCGGTCACACTAGCATAGAATTCTAACACAAACCTAGGACAATTGGTTCATCGATGTCAAGAAGACAATCGAATTGAATGGCTGCTAGTTCTTTACGAAGATTGGTATTTTCAAGGAAGGATGAGTGAATGGTTCTACCCTCATGGAAATACCTTGATTCTAGACCCTAAATATTTCTACTTGTTCCTTGGTAAGTCCTTTGGTTTTGTGGTGTTTGGGAATGTAGTTAAGGGTGTCTTTGTGATCATAGAATCTTCATGGCTACCATGGTTATTCCTAAGGACAATTAATATAAAAAAAATATAATAAATTTTAACATTTTGGTTCTAGTGTATGCCTACATGAAAACAATTTGGAGTTGCGGTTATCTCGACTCATTTTATGCACAAAATGGTTTTAGTGGGGTGTTTGGCAAATACCATGAGATAACCCAAATGCTCCTAATTCAATGTGGCTTCATTTGAATATACCCGGAATGCATATTAGTTATGCAATACCTTTAGTATTCAAGAGCATGCAAGTGATGAAAATTTAACGTTTCTATTTGTATTAGCAATGAAAAAATTGTTTTCCTACAAGTGAGAAGCTTTTCAAAACTTTTGACATGGGGTGTTTGGTTGTTTGAATAAGGCCTTATATTCATTATCTATCAATTAGTGGGAAGCATGATTTGTTTATGCAATATGATAATGTAGTACCTAATTTCAATGACTAGTTATGCAATTTGCCAATTGAATTCATATTTGGTATAAAAGCATACATAAAACCCCATGTAATGATTTGTGATAGTTTTGTGCATAAATAAGAATCCTAGACTCATAATTAAGAGATAAAATATAGTTAGGATACTTACAATGATGTTATCTTCATGATTAGTGAGTGGGAAGATGACAATAATGAGCTTGGTTTAAGTTTTACACGTTTTGGTAAAGTGGGTTTTGAGGAAGAGGATGATTTGTATATAGCAGTTTTGTACAGAGACACCACGGACGAGACGGTACCAAAAATTTGGTTTCGTCTTTGTTGTCGTTTAGTGCCGTGGCTACTGATAGTGTACAAGACAAAATTGTTTTGTTTTGACTATTCTAATGTTTTGGGCTATGTTTATCCTACATGTTTGGTTCCATTAATCCTAAACCAAGTCTAAGAAGATTAAAGGTTCTCGTTTAAGAGGCTTAGTTAAGATGTCGGCAATGTTGTCTTGAGGATACTTTCTCGATTGAAATGTTTCCTTTTGAACATTGTCGCGAAGAAAGTGATGACGGATTTCAATATGCTTTGTGCGAGCATGTTGAACAGGATTCTTCTTTGAGATCGATGGCTCCTTTGTTGTCGCAAAGTATCACAATGTCGTTGAGATGAATTATGTAATCTCACGAGAGCTTGCTTCATCCAAAGAGCTTGTTGACATGCTTTTCCTACCGAGACGCACTCGGCTTCGAGAGTTGAGATGGCTAAAGCCGTTTGCTTCTTTGCAAACCATGAGGTGAGACAATGTCCAACAAAAGTGCAAATACCACTTGTACTTTTTCTATCGACATAGTCACCGGCATGATCCGAGTCGGCATACACTATGGTTTCTACACCCGTTCCTTTGGGATACCATAATCCTAAACACGTTGTTCCCTTAATGTATCTAAAAATCCTTTTTAAGGCTTCTAAGTGTGATGCCTTTGGGTTTTCTTGAAAGCGAGCACATAGACAAACACTAAACATAATGTCGGGTCTACTAGCCGTAAGATAGAGTAGGCTACCAATCATTCCTCTATATTTAGTGTTATCTACGGATTCACCTTCTTCGTCCTTGGTGAGTTTAGTGTCCGAGGACATGGGTGTTTTAGTTGGTTTGGAATCTTCAAGACCAAATTTCTTAAGCATGTCTTTTATATATTTAGATTGGTTAAAGAAAATGCCATCTTCTAGTTGTTTAATTTGAAGTCCTAGAAAGAAGTTTAACTCACCCATCATACTCATTTCAAACTCGTCATGCATGATTTTAGAGAAATCATCACATAGCTCTTGACAAGTTGATCCGAATATAATGTCATCAACGATATTTGAACAATGATAATATGTGATTCCTTTTCTTGGTAAAAGAGTATTATCTACTAATCCCATAGTGTATTTGTTATCAATAAGAAAAGTCTTAAGTCGGTCGTACCAAGCTTTTGGTGCTTGTTTAGACCATACAATGCTTTCTTGAGTTTGAAGACATGATGTGGTTTCTCAAAGTCGGTGAAACCGGAGGTTGAGCAACATACACTTCTTCGTTAATAAACCCATTAAGAAAAGCACTTTTAACATCCATTTGAAATAATTTAAAGTCATAAGCACATGCATAAGCAAGTAATATTCTAATAGATTCAAGTCTAGCTACCGGAGCATAAGTTTCATCATAATCAATACCTTCTTGTTGATTATAACCTTGTGCAACAAGCCTAGCTTTGTTTCTAGATACTACACCATTTTCGTCCATTTTATTTCGAAGACCCATTTTTTCCAATTATAGTTTGATCTTTGGGTTTTGGAACTAATTTTCAAACATCATTTCTAACGAATTGGTTTAATTCTTCTTGCATGGCAATTACCCATGATTCATCTTTTATTGCTTCATTTATGGTTTTTGGTTCAATGGTGGATACAAAACAAAAATAATTACTTTGATTTTGGGCTTGTGACCTTAAGGTTCTTTGATTAAGTTGTCCTATGACCTTTTCTAAAGGATGACTTTTAGATTCTTTGATGTTGATAATTTCCTTATTTAATGGTTCATCTTCCTTGTTATTATTAATTTGACTTTCTATTATTTGACTTTCAACTAAGTCATCATCTACCAAAGGTGATGTCTTAGAGGAGGTGGACTTTCGTCAAATGTTATGTTCAACAATTCCTCGACTATCATTGTTTCTTTGTTTAAGACAATATAAGCTTTACTAGTTTGAGAATAACCAAGAAATACACCTTCATAAGACTTTGGGTCAAACTTGGTGAGATAATCCTTAGTATTAAGAATAAAGCATTTACATCCAAAGACTCTAAAATATCCTAACGTTGGCTTTTACCTTTATAAAGTTCATATGGTGTTTTGTTTAGGAAAGGACGATTAAGACTCTATTTAAAATATATGTAGAAGTGTCAATCTGCGTTACACCAAAACTTTTGAGGAATGTTTTGTTCATTAAGCATTGTTCTACTCATTTCTTGAATTGTTCTATTTTTACGTTCTACTACTCCATTTGATTGAGGTGTTCGTGGAGCGGAAAAGTTATGTGGTATACCATTTGTATCACAAAAGTTTCCAAATTGAGTTTCGTTGTCAAATTCACTACCATGATCCGTTCGGATCGACACAATTTTAACACCTAGAAGGTTTTGAATTTTCTTGCTAAGAATTTCAAATTTATCAAAAGCTTCATTTTTGTTTTCAAAACAACGTCCAAGTAAACCTTGAGTAATCATCTACTATGACTAAAGTGTATAAGTTGCCTCCATAGCTTCTTATAGCGGATGGTCCAAACAAGTCCATATGTAATAATTCTAGACACTTAGATGTGGACACCATATTTTTAGATTTGTGACTACTATGGGTTTGTTTACCAATTTTGCAAGCGTCATAAAAGTGTTGGTCATATTTTAGTTTTGGTAAATTCCTAACTAACTCTTTTGAAGATAGGTTTTGTATAAGTCTCATATTAGCGTGACCTAGCGTCTATGCCAAAGAGATGAGCTATCGTCTAATGTTGTTAAGCAAAGTTTGTCATTATATGTTTTATCTATTTTCATGACGATATGTTATTTTTCCTAACTCCTTTAGCTATGGTGATACCATCTTTTAGTATTTTACTACCATTTTCATCAAATAGTACTTTATACTTTTTATCACATAGTTGGCTAATACTAAGTAGATTAAATCCTAACCTATCCACATGAGCAACATTTTCAATAGTTAGGGAGTTATGAGCAATCGTACCTTTGCCAATGATTTTGCTTTTGAGATTGCTACCAAAGTGACATTACCTCCGTCATACTCTTGGTATGATGAGAAGAGACTTTGTTGCCGTCATGTGTCGTGAGCATCCACTATCTTTTATCCATTCATCGAGGTTCCAATCCAACTTTCAAGCATACCTAAGAGGCAAATAACTCAAGCATTTGGTCCCCAATATCTCATGGGTCCGTTTGGGTTAAACATACCATTTATTTGATTCATGTATGGAAATGATGGGTAAGAGTTCCATGACATGTAATCTGGAGTTTGATATGGTCTAGAAAGTTTTGATTCCAACCGTTGTGTTGGTAGTTGGGTTGAACGTTGTGGTTGCTCTTAGGAAAGGCGTTTGGCAAAAGGTGTTTTATATCGTTGTTGAGTAGTTTTTATCTAAATTCATTTTTGCAAGTCCTACTCGATGTAATAGCTGGTTTTAGTTTAACACTATCATTGGTTTTCTTTGTTACTTTGACAAATTCAAGACGGTCAGTATTGCGAACATTTCGTTTCTCTGTTGAAGTACCACGGCACCATTTTGTTCAACGGACGGAACCCTTATTTTGGTTAAAATCGTCCGTCTCTTATCGCATGACAATTTTGATGAATGTTCATCCTTTTGGCCGTTTTGTTTTGACTCTTTGG
Organism: Chrysanthemum lavandulifolium; assembly: GCA_022545495.1. Classification (NCBI taxonomy): domain Eukaryota; kingdom Viridiplantae; phylum Streptophyta; class Magnoliopsida; order Asterales; family Asteraceae; genus Chrysanthemum; species Chrysanthemum lavandulifolium. The sequence goes on from CM040238.1 coordinate 182,001,416, forward strand.
AATTAATACTTCATTAAAACCTAGCCCATTCATGTCTCCACGGTGTTTTATGGATTTTAACTATTTCATCGGCAAGAGCGATGTTTTGTTAAACCTTTAAACTTAGAATTATTTTCGATTAGAACCTCTTGTGTGAGCTTTAGTTTTTCTATTTCAAGATTAAGCTCTTGACATGATTTACAATCATCGTCATTTGCTTTTCCTTTTCAAGTCGTTTGCTTTTTCTTTCAACTCATATACTTCATTTTCCAAGAATTCCTTTTGGTTTTAGAAATTTATTTTTAGTTATGATTTTTAGACTTAGCTCACACAATTGATTATATTATTTTTGCAAAGTGTCATCATCAATAGAAGAATAAGAAGAGTCGGAAAGTACCTCATTTGACTCATGTGCCATTAGAGCGATCTCTTCCTTGCTTGATTCTTCATCATCTTCACTATCACTCCAAGCACCACTTACAAAAGCTCGTTGTGTTTTGCTTTTAGGTGGCTTGGGACATTCTCCTATGAGATGACTTGCATCACCACATCTAAAACACTTTCTTTCACCTTTACCCTTTTTGTCATCCCGATCTTTTCGGAATGGCTTCTTTTCTTCTCGAGGTTGTCTTACAAACTTTCCTCTTCTTCTAAAGAACTTCTTAAAATCTCTAACGGCCATGGCATACTCCTCATCTTCACTACCGAGCAAGATTCATCATCATCGCTTGATTCCGCCTTTGCTTTTAGAGCAACGGATTTGATCTTCTCCCTTCTTCCTTTGATGATCTCCGAATCTTTCTCCATCACCATTTCGTGTACTTTGAGGTTACCGATTAGCTCGTCTAGTGACATTATTGAGAGATCTTTTGATTCTTCAATAGCGGTCACTTTAGCTCTCCATTTGGGATGGAGTGCTCTAAGAAATTTCCTGACAAAGTTCTTACTACGAAAAGATTCATCAAGTGCTTTAAGTGATGTAATAATAGTATTAAAGCGAGCAAAGCCACAATCAATGGTTTCATCTTCAGGGATAACAAATTGTTCATATTGTTGAACAAGAAGATCAATTTTGTTATCCTTGACTTGTGAATTACCTTGATGTGTAACAAAAATTTCTTAAAACCTAATTAGTAATCAGATATTCAAATGTGACTTATGTACAAATTAAACAATTATAATAAGTTCAAACACATAATTGTTAAGAATTATACAATAAAATTTAAATAAAATAATGTATGTAGTTACTATCAATTTTGTGTAGTCCGAATGGAAAAGTTGATCTTCTTCAAAAACTCGACTTTTGTTAACCTAATTTCATTGATATCTCCTTCATCAGTCATATTTGTCGAATTTTATGTTTGTATGATCAATTAATATTCCGGTGATGATTCCGGTAGAAGACGGTGTTTGACGGTGTTAGAAGGTGAACGGTGGAAGACGGTTGTAGAAGGTGAAGCGTGAAGCGATAGTTGTGGAGGAGTAGTGGTGGTTCTATTTGGCGGTGAAGCGGTGGTTTGAACGACGGTATTTTGAACGGCGATGCATGGTTGTGATCGGAGATTATTGAGGTTTGTTGGATTGGAGAGGATAGGTGGTTTTCACGTTCATCTGTGTTTTTTTCTTCATATATTAGATGTGGGGTTGGTAATTACAAAAATACCCTTTGTTAGTGCAAATGGTGGGTTAATCTTAGCCATTAGATTAAAAAATGAGGGGATTAGATGGAGGGCTAGGATCTCTTCTCGCGTTCTCACTAAATTTAGGCTTCTCACAAGAATGAGCCCCTATATATATATATATATATATATATATATATATATATATATAAACTCACCTTAGATCATCATGATGAACCGGGCATGTGTACCTCCATCTTTATCGATAAATCAATTGCGGTATGCAAGAAGAAACGCTTTCGAGATTGGGTGTCTAACAAATACATATCCAAGAAGAAACACTTTTAACGGATCGGATGTTTGAGGGTGTCGATATCACAAACTCGCAGATTAATGAACACCCCTACCGGTACGTACCGTGAATTAGGGTTGTAGGGAGGCGGTTTCTTTGAAAACGCGATTTATTTTTTTTTAAGCGATTATGATATTCAACATCATATTAATAATTGAAAAAGAGAATTTGTAATCCCTAAAATACCCTCTGATCATTTTAAAATTTAACCTAATGTTTCACTTTATTACATTTATGGCACAAGTTATTTTGACCGTCGATCAATTAATCTAATGGCTAAAAAGTGGTTCTCATGGTTCTCGCATTTAAAGTAGGTTCGAAAATAAAGTTTCACCGAGGCACTTTATTTTGTAACCTCTTTAAGTGCGTAGAATCACAGAACCACTTTTTACAACTAATAATACACAATGTACATCATTTAATGCTCCATAGCATTTTGTTATTTTATTTAATTCAAAAGGGTAAAATAGTAAAAGAGATTTTCATATTATTTTGTTTTTCTATAATTCCGTTTTTATAGATCTTAAAATTGATTTTTTTTTTTTTTTTTTTTTTTTATAATGCCGACATGTTTTCAAATAGTCATGGTGCATACATGTTTTTATACCTAATCATTACTTTTTTATCTCAAGGAGCATGCATTTTTTTTTTCAAATAGGCAAAAGTGCATACATGTTTTTTTTCCAAAATAGTCAAAGATGTTTTCAATTAGTCAAAGTGCATGCATGTTTTTTTTTAGCTAACATTTTTTTATCAACCTACCAATATTTTTACATGATCATTATTTTTTTTCAAAGTTTGAAACACAAATTAAAGAACATAAATCAGTATAAAAAGAAAAACAAGATTGATATAGTTAAATATTACATTTCACTTGATTACAAGTACAAAAACACATGCAATAATCATATATCTCTAAAAGTCGCAAATTATCTTCATGTATAATCGTGTTCTTCCACTTCCCGGTCTTAAATGATATCATCATCTTCATCAATCAATCTGAAACAAGCATGCACGAAAACAATTAGTTAGATCCCATTAATTAAAACATATATGTTTTGAACATGTATGTTTTGAACATACATGTTTTGAACATATGTGCTTAGCACAGTTTATAACATATATGCAACCATTTATACAATGCAAGTTTAACAAATTCAGAAACTTAAAAAACTATATCAGCAAAAACTTATACAATGCAAGTTTAACAAATTCAAATTCTACACCAGCAAAACACGAAGTCTTTGTTTTAGAAAACATACTTATTTGGCAAACACGAAGTCTTTGAAAAAAATAATAATTACATTTACTAAATAAAAAACATATATGTTTTTAAAACATATGATGACGTATAGTCTGGTGTCGGGTCATGAACCCGACCACAGCCCAATACTTACAAGCCCAGCACGACTTGGGCCAATATCAATAAAGGATTGGACTCACGAAAGCCCAAGCCCAAATCTATTTACGGAATGGATATAGATATCTTCTAAAATATGAAGATAATCATTCCCAACCGACTTAAGGCGGATACGCGAAGGTTGGGAACACGGAACCAACAAGGATTCCGTGCATATATAAAGGAATAATACCCCTCGCTTAAGGTACGATCTCATAACCCTAAACTCCTTAAAACCCTAAACCGATTACTTACTCTCGCCGGAGGATAATCGTGGGAGACAATCCATGGTAAGCCTAACGGTGTTTCTTGTCTCTTAGTCGCAGTCTCAAGCAGATTCTCAATTGGTACAAGAACAGGAGCTCCAAATCGAGAACGCCCAACTTTTGTATCAACAAGTGGCGCCATCCGTGGGACCCTACACTAAGAATCGACACTAGAATGACAAAACACGGCAATCGGCGATCGCAATCGGATCTCATGGGAAGAAGTCACAGAGCGGACTAACCTCAAGGCATCATTGGGACAACCAACATCGCTAAAGTAAGGGGTCGAGTCAAGACTTGATCTTCCTCTCGAGAACCGCACTCGGGAATAACCCAGTCACTACAACCACCACGAGTGGAGTAGACCCATCGCAGACGGGAACAACCCGTCTTTACTACTCCCTTCCAATCGGTGCGAACCGGCGACAAAGGTACCAGAGGCACCAAGTCGGGATAAGGGCGCGAAGAGAAACAAACGCACTCACTCGAGGGAGTCGCGCGAGTAGCACCAAGCTTTCGTATCCCAAACTACGGGCATTGGCGCCCTCATGCAAGAGGAAGAAGAATAGATCGGCGGAACCAAGGCCCGACTCAATTTCGATTCGAGATACGATACTTCTCCACCGCAACCCAAGGAAAGCGCAGAGGAACCGGTCATAAAACCCCGTGATTTAATTGGGAGGAGAATCGAGGGTGATGAGACATCTCACCGCAACACTTAAGTGACAAATGATAGAGAAGAACGGCGTGCGGTGTCTACGCCGACTGGGTAGCCGAGAGTACATGTGATAGACCGGGCGGAAATATTCCCCAAGTGAAAGCCCTTCGATCCGCACTATGAGTCGATTACGAGGAAGGCGGGCGCAAACGCCGTAGAAGGTAAATTCATCTTCGACAACTCCTCGGACAACGAGGATAGTGATCTGAGGCATTGAAATCCGAGCGCACGCGATAGCCAAGAGGAAGACATGTCTCTCCCATGGCGCCGTAGAAAGTGGATGCGCTCACCAGACGATTAGTGATTTCTCCGAAAACAAGAGAAGGCGATGCCCGCAAATGTTAAAACATATGATGGGACAGTGATCCCGACGATCACCTAAAAATTTTGAATCACCGCGACCATCGGCGCCACAACCGTTTGGTGCCATATGTTTAATTCCACGCGGTGGGAAGCGCGAATCGGTTCAACAAACTCCCACGAAGAAGCGTGAATGGTTTTGAAGAGTTGAGAAAGGCGTTCGCCTAAATTTTACTCAACGCAAAAGTGTGCTAAAAATCTGCCGAACTTCGCCGTGGTAAAATGTAACCGTGGAGAATCCACGAGCTGCCTTCATGGAACGCTTCAAAGACGAGTGCATGCAGTGAAAGCATGCCCGTAAGTCTTAAAGATCTCGGGTTTCATGAATGGGATTAATAACCCGTAACTCATCAAGAGATTGAACGACAAGATCCCCGAGACCTTCGATGAACTCATGAAGCGCCTCGGTCTTTTGTCCAGGAGAAGCCGCATGCGGATAGCAAAAGAACTATTCGATTACGGTCACAGAACAACTCGGGAGACAATCCAATGACCGAGGTAATAACCGTAATAGGAGCTATCGCAGCGTGAGGAGCGGCAGAGATAGGGATAATGACAGTATACTCCCGATCAAAACCCCAAAGGAAATACTCGCAGCAGAAGGAGCGAATTTCCCAAGATCACGCAGATGCGCACACCGTAAGATAAGCGCATGGGAATGGATATTGTGACTACCATGCACAAAGAGGTCACACCACTAACGAGTGTGTCCAGTGCACAACTCATCGACAAGATGGTCAGCAGGCGGCCGGACCACCTAGTTAAAAACATTAAAGAGGAAGAGATAAGCAAAAGAACGAAAGCAAGAAGGAGACACCCAAGGAGAAGGCCGACACAATCTATATGATACGACGTGGCGGTGAACCACCGACATGAAGGTCGGCCAAGAGTTTTCCGAAAAAATGAAATCTCTTTCCCTACTTTGACTACGGACAACGCAATACGAGCCCCTTACCATTGAAATTAGTGCGGGTGGTCATGACATACACCGCATGTACATCGATGGTGGGGCATCGGCAAATATTATGTATGAGCATTGCTTTAAAAGACTACGACCAAATACGTAGTCGATTACATTTGTCATCAACAAGACTCACCGGTTTTCTGGTGAGAAGATATGGCCTATGGGCCAATCATGATCGCTAGTCGCGTTGGCAACGCAGAGCACTCTACAACAACACGGATGGATTTCATGGTGATCAAATCCCTTCATCATACAATGGCATTATTGGGAGACCGGGATATCGCCCATGCGGTCGCTAATCAACAGCGCCGGGATGCTTAAATTCAGTTGAAGGGGCATTGTCACTTTACAATGCCACGGTACCAAAGAGAATGTAACACGGTTACGCGAAATGGAACCAATCAAGCAAAGGTACGGCCAAAATCCCCAACTTTAAGGTCGCACCACCCGTAATACCCGCATCAGAGATAACCATTGGAGGGTCATTGTCGGACAACCAAGAAGCGGTACGTACTGCTCTTACAAAAGAACGAGATATTTCGCATGGGAGCCCAAACACATGATGGCGTATCACGCCGATCACGAGCATAAACTTAGAATCCGACAAGGATACTTACCGATCGTCGGAAGAAGCGTGGCCAAGCTCCGAGAGGCGCAGCGATTCTAGTAGAGGCACGTAAATTAGTTAAAGCGGGAATTATGCGGAAGTCTATTACCACGATCGCTTTCTAATCCAAAGAATGGTCAAAAAGCGACGGTGGTGGCGAATGTGTAGACTTCACCGACCTTAATAAAGCATGCCCACGGATCGCTATCCGTTACCGAGATAGATTGGAAGATAGAGTCCTTGTGTGGATACCCATTGAAGTGTTTCTCGCGCATGCGGATATCACCGATACAAATGGCCCAAGAAGACGAGGAAAGAGGCAGCCCACACAAGCCAAGGCGCATCGTTACACAAAATGCCGTTTGGCTTGAAGAATGCGGTGCCACCTATCACGGTTGGTGGACAATGCCTTGAAAATGTAGGCCGCAACTGAAGTTCATGGATGACCTTGTCATTAAAAGCCATAACGAAAAGGAACTAGTGCGCGACATGAAGAAACATTCAAAACTCTACGCGAGATTAACATGAAGCTCAATCCTAAGAAATGCACCTTCTGCCATCAAGGCATGTTCTTAGGTACTTGATAGAACCCGATGGCATAAAACCGTGTCCGAGAAAAGACAAAGGCGGTAATTGAGCTTCCTCACCACGCACGTCAAGGAAGTCCAATCACCAACGGAAAACTAGCCGGCCTCAACGGGTTCCTATCTAATCGCAGAAAGTCATCGCCTCTTTTCAAAACACTCAAGAAGTGTATAAAAAGGGTGACTTTCGGTGGACAACGGAGGCGGAAGAAGCTTTCACCACACTCAAACAAAGATCTAGCAACGCCTCCCAACACTCGTGGCACCCGACTGTGGAAGAGTCGATCATGTATCGCCAAGAACTCATGGGGCGGTCAACAAGGTACTACTAACCGATAGGGACTCGGTGCAAACCCCTATCTATTTTGTCGGCAAAGCTCTCAAGAAGACGGAGATGAACTATAGTGCCATGGAAAAATTGGTCTTGGCATTAGTGTTTGCCGCCAAGCGATCGCTACCGGTACTTCCAAGCGCACCCGATAGCGGTAATTACAGATCAAGCCATCGCTGCATCATCTCCAAACCCGATGTGTCGGGACGACTCGTGAAGTGGAGCGTGTTGCTAGGTGAACATAACATCTCTACGCATCACGCACCGCAATAAAAGGACAAGTTCCGCGGACTTCATCATCGAGAAACCAGACACCGACGAGGTACCTACACCAAGCAAAAAGCACTACAAGATCCATGGATTTTGTTTACGATGGGTCCTCATGCGTGGATGGCTCAGAGTCGGCCTTATTCTCACAAATCCGAGGAATGGAATTCACTTACGATCGCGTTTGAATTTACCTCGACAAACAACGAGGCGTAATATGAAGCCACGATCATTGGACCACGATTGCATTACCGAATGGTGTACGCAATTTGGAAGCAAATGTGGACTCTCGACTAGTGGCCAACCATGTGTTGGGTGAATACGTGGCAAAGAAGAAAACATGATTCAAGATCTTGAGAAGACTAAAGCATCGATCAAAGGCTTTGATGATTTACTATCAAGCAAGTCCCTAGAGGAGAAAATCGCAGCGTATGCATCGAGCAAGATAGCCTCGACTAGCTTCGCACACTTATCAAAGCAAGTCTTTGGTGGAAACACCGAAAAGCAAGTCAATAGCGGAGATGGAAGTTTCGCAATCATCGAGGAGGATGGTCCTACATGGATGACCCCAATTGCAGATTTCTTAAGCAAAGGACATTACCCCAAGAATGCATGAAGTTCCAGATCACTGACGTCAGCAGAGATTCGGTGCGACAACATCTTTATATCGCCGCTCTTTCCTCCAACCATGGCTTCCGATCGTAGGCCCGCACAAGCAAATTATGTGTCGCGAGAAATCCATGAGGGTTCATGTAGCATGCACGCGGACCACGTGTCTGTTGTAGCACGCGCCATGCGATCGAGGATACTCATCGCCAACCATGCATAAAGATGCGCGGATTTGATAAAGAAGTGCAATGATTGCCAAGTCCACGAGACCCGTGCGCCGCAAAACCACGGCATGAGTTAACACCAATCACGCGCCATGGCCATTCTACAAATGGGGCATTGATATCGCGGTCCTTTTCCAATAGCAAAGAAGCGGTCTCAATTTCTCATAGTCGCTATAGACTACTTCACCAAGTGGATCGAGGCAAAAGCGTGTGGCGACACCATCGGCAACCGTGTAAAACGCTTTGTCGGGACAACATTGTATGTCGCCGGATTACTGGTGAAATCATCTCGGACAACGGAAACAATTTGCGACAACCCCTTTAAAGATTGGTGCGAAAAGTTAAACATCACCCAACACTTTGCGTCGGTTACGCACCCACAAACCAATGGTTTAGTCGAACGCGCAAACCAAGCTGGTGAAGGAATCAAAGCACGCTGGACAAACACAAAGGAAGGTGGGTCAAGAACTTTCACATATTATGGGCACACCGTACCTCGGTTAAAACCAAAGACAGGGACACCCCTTTTCTCTTGTATACGGGATGAAGCCGTTATACCAACCGAGATCGGCATACAACTATCCGCATCATGCGGAGATTAATGTGACTACAAACGATTTACGAAAGACGTGTCGACTTGGACCCTTTGGAAGAAAGACGCGAGCGCAGCCTATACGGGAGGCAAGGTCGAAGTCAAAATGAAAGGATACTATGATGCCAAGGTGCGCAGTGTTTCATTCAGACGGTGACTTTGTCTACCGCGACAATGAGGCAAGGCATCAAGATCTGTGTAAGCTCGGACCAAAGTGGGAAGGACCTTACGAGGTTATCAAGCAACAGCACAAAGCAGCATCGCCATACGAGGTTTGGATGGTCGCGACCACCGCAAGACATGGAATATCAAGAACCTCAAGAGGTGCTACCTATAAGAATTGCTACTGGCATAGCGAAGACGCCCGCACTTTCAAAGGCTTAATAAACACTCATGTACTCGGTTTTATTTCATATTTACCGCTTTCTTTGTTATTTCTTGCAAGTATTAATAAAAACGTCATGTTTCTAGCTAACTCATGACACATTTTAAGTTGTTATCCCATATACGGTATGTCTTAACAATTTTTCTTTCTTGCCCACGATGGCGTGCATGCACCACAAATAAACCCACGATGGTAACAGGATAAGTTGACCTACTAATTGACTTGTTGAGTAAGAGGTTGCAAACCCATCAATAATGGATCACGCATCCTTGTTAAACACCTTGTTCTCAAGACGTGGAATAAGACATATGCGCAACCCACGACGGTTTAGCATCAATGCATACGTGCACGCTTAACAACTTAGGAACCAATACGCTTGATTCCTTAATAAGATATTTCCGACGTGAACTATAACATACACGATTATGATCAAATACTTAGAATTATTTTCCAAGTATGCTTAGGATCCTCATACATGATTATGCATCTCTACATTTGCATTGGCGCACACGCTTGTTTCTTTGGCAACAAATACATCTTTCACGCAAAGATACACGGATACGCTTATATTACACGCCTTAATAGTATCTACAAGAAAAAGAAACTTATTCATAACTACGAAGTTCTTCTAAAGGACATTGAACATGTCAAACTACCAGCTACTACAACGCTTAAGTGATGAAGTCCCAACGTGACTCGTTGCTTCTTTAACTCGCTAATACCCGCATCTGCGGCCTTCAAGATAACCACATCGACAGCACTCCATCGGACCTTGGTAAGCGCCGCACCAAGTCCGCACAAGACGCCTTTACCGCAATACCTTTCTTTTTAGCAAGACGGGTGCATGCGCCTCAATACTTCCTTTAAAGGTACTTCCTTCTCCAAAGCAAATGGATTTTGAGTATCCTTGACGCCAAGAAGATGTGCACCGCAATGCGACTCATGGGGTTTCAAATAATAGTCAGGCGTGTTTGGCAAGACCTCGACGCGGACGCCGCCAAAGTCAATCCGTCATAATAACATTTATGGGATAATCTTGATCGCGCTCATTTCGTAAATCATTGGAAGCTCTAAGTCTTTCATCTTCGCATAGCAATGATTAAATGATCATATGACTCACGCGTCATAATGGGTACCTTATCAAGGCGTCTCCAGCAGTTTGGCCGTGTAGCTTTTCAATCGCCTCGATTTACCACGCTCAGCGCATCGCACAACCTCCCCAAAAGCATTAACCACCTCTGGCGATTCCAGGGTGCTAAGGGCAGCTAGGCGAAGACCGTGGCCAATTAGCCATCTGCGCTCCGCGATTGTAGACATGAGCTGAGGATACAACTCCTCGTCATACTCGATGCTCATCTTGCGCAACTTAGCCTCCTGCACTTCCAAAGACCAGCTTACAGTGGCTCCAAGCTCCCCCAACTGCGCGAAAAAACTTTCCTTACCCCGCTCCAAATGTTTTAGTGCCCAACTGACATGGAGACTTATACACGGCAAAGATCGTAACGCTCTTGGTCTACTTGGCACAGTAGCGCCATCTTGTCCTCGGCCTGTTTTTGCGCATATGCGCTGAACTTACTAGCCTCTGCACGAGCGCTGTCCAGTTGCGTTTGGGCGCTTGCTAGCTGCGCCTCCAACAGAGCTATTGTTTGGTCTTTCTTTGAGCTTTGGTCCTCCCCACCAGATACCTGATCTTTCAGCTTCACGATTAACGAAGCCTGATGAGCGGACACTTGAACCAGTTCTTCAACTAATTGACCCAGGGGCACATCTGCTTCAGTTTGGAGGAATAAGTACCCACCCTGGCCATTGGCGTCTAAAAAGATAGGAATCTCATCTTCGGGGCCAAAATAATTGCGGCTGATCCCCATGTGCACCAAAAATCCCTCAGGATATGCACTAATAGGGATGCGGTTCGCATTTATCAATTCCGCATCCTCAACGTTATAAGACCGTGCAATGGGCACTCATCCCTCTGTAGATCTCCTCACAGATAGAACTCATAATTCCACGGAAACATGTATCATCTACCCGTAAGAAATACTCCTCCAATTCCTAAGGCGTCTAATTTATCTCAGATAGCTGCGCATCTACCGGCGTTTGAAAAAGTTACCCACCCGCGCCCACGTAGTGTGGTAAAATCGCGAATAAGTTGATGGTGGATTAATCCCAACAAACGGCAATTTACTTGAAATTAGTAATTTTGGCGCGCCGATGCGGTGTAATCTGCGATATGTGTAGTGTATAATAATTTAACACATCGCATAGGAAGCGTGTGAGGGCACGTTGATTCGCAAATTCGAATAACCGTGTATACACCACTTTCCTTCGGGAAATCGCAATCGTGGCTTGCGCATCCGGTACTCTTGGATGCACATCCCAGTATAAAGTAACCGAGGTAAATTCCATCGATCGATTAAATTAAGGTCGGAGGTGAAGTCGGACAAGCCGTTTAACCATGGTGATATATTGATCATTATCACGCACGCTGTTACCTTGGTGGTTGGTTACTTTTGGGATAATGACCTTAATTTGCTTTAGAAAGAGTGAAAGATGTTTTTACTGTGAGGAATCCGGTGAAATGAATTCCCAAGTTATATACTTCTTCTTTCCCACACGATTGGCGACATGTGGATCCCACTAAGCTTCATTGTGTGGACGAGATGACTTGATGTGACAGCGGGGCAGTAACTTTCCCCCGATTAACGAGGCCTCGACTATTCACATGGATGTCTCGATACATTGTACCTACGGGTAGGTATATGGCTTCTTGGATAAGTTTCGTATATTATTTGTTTTTTGGACTACGGTCATTAGTCTAGCATCATGATTCGCATCGCGATACTAGGCTGGGGGACATGATGACGAGGTGCGGTGTCGGGTCATGAACCCACCACACCAATACTTACAAGCCCAGACGACTGGGCCAATATCAATAAAGGATTGACTCACGAAAGCCCAAGCCCAAATCTATTTACTGGAATGGATATAGATATCTTCTAAAATATGAAGATAATCATTCCCAACCGACTTAGGCGGATCGCCGAAGGTTGGGGAACACGAACCAACAAGGATTCCGTGCATATATAAAGGAATAATACCCTCGCTTAAGGTGCGATCTCATAACCCTAAACTCCTTAAAACCCTAAACCGATTACTTACTCACGTGGGAGGATAATCGTGGGAGACAATCCCAGTAAGCCTAACGGTGTTTCTTGTCTCTTAGTGCGCAGTCTCTCAGCGGCAATTCTCAATTGGTACAAGAACCGAGCTCAAATCGAGCGTCCAACTTTTGTATCAACAACATACATGTTTTAAGCATTCCGTTTATAAGCAATCATTTTTTAACACATACATGTTTAAAAACATCATGTTCTCAAACATATATGGTTTTCATTAGTTAGATCCCACTAATTAAAACATGTATATTTTGAACATACATAATTTTTATAAAAAATTACATCAAATAAAATAATCATTATCCTAAAACACATATGCATGAAGAAAAGGTGAGCGCTACACATAGGCACTTTATTTTGGATACCCAAAAACTGCTACTTACCAATGGGCGCATCTCAACCGTCGGATCAAAAAACATCTTTTAATAATAAAAACATGGAGGACCACTCGCCGATTCATCAAACTTACCCCACCTATCACTTTGAACCTTTCACTTTCATAAATTCTGTCAACAAAATTTTTACTTTCTCTCTAACCAAAATAAAAAGCATCTAATAAAATCAAAATCAACCGCTTTTAAACCGTTAAAATAAAAATAAAAACCACAAAATGGAAGGATCATCAAGTGCGAGCGGATCCGGAAAAAAAGGGTTAAATGGAACCTTCTAAGTCTCGAGATGAAGGTACGATGCTTCCGACTAATTATTTAGTTGTTTTATTAGAATCTCTAGTCATTTTGTACTTATTTATGAATATTATTGCTACTTATGAAGATTTTTTTGTATTTTTTGCTGATTTTTTATGTGATACTGTGTGATGCATGTGATGATTATGTACTTATTTGAGTTTTATTAGTATCTCATGTGATGCATGTGTATTTTTTATTGATTTTATATGTTTATTGAGGGATTGTTATAATAAATTGATGAATGTTGTTATAAAATACAAAAAAATGAATTTGTTTTGGTGTGATTTTTATTGTGATTGTGACATGCTTTTGTTTGTGTTTTGTAGTGTTTACATTTGATTGAGTTTCTGAGTAAAATACTTTGAATACATGGATACACACCAAGTGTTTGATGAAATGTGTGTGAAAAGTATCACACTTGTAGTATCACCAGTGATATTTGAAGTTGAACTGTATATATGTATTATCACAAGTGATATTTGTATTATCACTTGTGAAATTTTTGTTTATTTGATAGGTTTTTTTGTTTACTTGTTAAGATTTATTATATGTCATGTATAGTATCTTTTGATATTTTATTCTATTGTTTTGTAATCATAGTTAAACTTTCTTTTTGCTAAAAGTTTTGATGATATACTATTCTTGTGAGTAAATGCGGTTCGTCGTCAATCAAATTTTTGACTCTATCTCCGAGATTCATAAAAGTAAAGGTATATTATAGCGATATAAGCATGTCTCCTTTAGAAGAATTAAGCGTGATAAAACTACAGATGTATCGGCGTACTTGATTTAACATTTAGCTACGTGTTATATCACCGATGATACATACACATTCGATAAAATGTGTATGTAAACTTTCGATAGAATGTTATAATGGTATCCCTAAAACACGGATATTTATTCTCTGGTATGAACACTTTGCTATTTTTGTAGATTTTAGTAGTTTATTGAAGGATTGTTGTGAAAGTTAGATGATTATTGATAATATGAGAGACTTAACAGGCTAATAAATATTATATTTGTAACATGTGTTTGTTAGATTTGTGGTAAATATATATGCATAATGGATAGATTAGACATGCTTGATATGTTTAAAAGCGGTATTTGACTCTATTATTAGTTGGTAGTATATCACCTATGATACAATGAGTTCAATGATTGCTTATTGTTAGTATATCACATGTGATACAACAGTTACAACGATTGCTTATTTATAATATATCACATGTGATACAACAATTGTAATGATTGCTTATTGGTAGTATATCACGTGATACAACAGATTGTAATGATTGCTTGTTGGTAGTATATCACCTATGATATTTGATGGCGTATACTTATTTAGTTTATATGTTACGTATGATATTAAAAACAATGAACTATTCATACACTAACATGGTATATATTTTATGCGATTTGAATATAAAGCGAGAACTATCAAGTAGCAAAAAGCATGGGTTGAGGTGAAAGGAAAGCGACCTTGCGAAAAAACAACCAAGTCAAGCGAAGAAGTGAGCGAAGAAACAACATCATCACCGACAACACTAACAATACCAAGCAAATTAACAAAATCCATTGCTAGACATTTAAGCTTAGAAAACACGAAGAACAAAAACATAAACAACTACACCACCAACAAATCTTGAAGAAACATATGTGATATCACATGTGATATAACAGGATCTACAACCACCAACACTACCAAAAATAACTGTTGAACTGACAACAGAGACTGCATGTAAGAAAGCAAAGACAGTTGCAGAAAAAGAAGAAGAGGAATGAAGAAAAAGAAGCTGCAAACTAAAAAGAATGAAGTGGGAAAGAAGACAAAAGGAGGGGATGCTCAAAAAGTTGGCAAGAATAAAGTTGTAGAAAATAAAAAGACAAAAGCATCAATTAGTAATTTTCTTTTGCTACTTAAATTGTAATTTTCTCTTGCTACTTAAATTGTAAACAATGGTAATTGCTATTCAGTTGTAAACAATGCTTTTGGTTTATCTGAATATAACCTTCTTTTGGTAATTTTATTAGAGTATCACAAGTGATATTAATGAAAAGTCGGATAAAAACCGTTGACTTCATGAAAAAACTATGAAAATTAAAAAATGACATATTCTCAAAATCAAACAAGAATATGATTAATTAAGCATTGCTTTTGAGTAACATAACAACTCGGAAAAAAAACGGTCAACATATATATCAGTTAAAGAATAATATTACAAATGAGACATGTCAAAAACAAGTAAAAACAAGAAAACACATAAATGATGTAAACATTTCATCATTTTCATGCTTTATCACAAGTGATAAAATGACAAAATATTTCATAAACTAACAAAGACTTCATAAAAATCAATTCTAACTATTTATCACAAGAGATACATAACTTCTAGTTTATGATAAAGACGGGGCTTAGAATCAGGAAGCTCTGCTGTAATTGCTTTTCGCATAGCACCATCTTGACCAATTACAATGATATTCGGATACGCACAAAACTTTATTGAATGCTTGGAGTAACCATACATTAGATTGATAGTTTCATTCTTAAGCAGACCGAACCAACGATAACACATCTCCTATGATTGTCGATTGCGGTAAAAGCACAAAAACCATCATGTACACGGAAGAGAAATATCTCGGTGATAATGTATATAAAATGTACAAAAACAAAGAAATCTTACAAGAGATATTACAAATTAAAAAGCATACTTGTTTGTTTTGTATGTGGCATAAAAGAGGCGATATCACCAAAATATTTGTCATTGCAATTTGCAAAAGCGGCTCCATCAAGCGAAAGAATCAACAACAAGCTGCGGTGTGGTTCAAAAAGCACAACAACTCAACAAAACAAATTGAAGAATCTCAAACAACTTTGATATTGCTGTGATATCATAAGATCCTCCATTACCACAAGCGATTCAACAAAATAAAAGAAAGTTGACACACGTGATATCACACCGTGATACAAGCGAGAAACCGATAATATAGAAAAGCAAAAGGAGAAAAGCGAGAAAGGAGAAAAGCGTAACCTCAGTACAAAACACTAGGCCTTCTTATCTTACGCAATTAACGAATTACATGATTCTAAACGAGATTAAGTTGTAATCAACAACCTTTCTTTTGAACTTTTCAAGTGGCGAATATATGCAATCACATAAGGATTAGACTTCCCAATCATTTCCATGTTTTTCAAATTATTTGCCTTCACGATTGTTAAGGTAAGCAGTCCTTGTGGCTTAAGTTCTAGGTCACTGCGCAATTATCGAACAGTACATCAAATTTGCATCACCTTAGATATAGAGTGATGAAGAAAGCAAAATACAAAACGCACTAAAATAATTCAAAATGACGCCATTCAGAAAAATGAAAATAAGCATAAACTAATGCAACATAGAATATGATTACTCATTTACAATAACTACGATGCACTTTGCTTAATTCTCTAAAGCTTGTTTATTCAAATAAATATTTTTGATTTGGTTATATATGAAATGATGGACAAACATGAACATGTGATTGCTTCTCAACTTGTGCATCCTCTCTTAGGCATTTTGTCAAACACATTCTATGCATCAAATTTCCATCAATTCACGCATCCCAATATGATATCATACTAAAACCTAATGCTACTCACAATCTAAAACATAAACTAAAGTATCAAATAAACAAATTTCACAAGTGAGAATACAAATATCACTAGTGATAATACACATATCTGATTCAACTTCAAATATCACTAGTGATATTACACGTCGATCGTGTGATTCGAACAACAATCGGACATAAAATAACATTCAAATGCGGTTAAAACAAAATTCAACTAACAACTTGATTAATAAGTAGAATTACATGAGAAGATAACAAGATTATCAAACATTTTCACTCACGCATTTCATCAAACACTTGGTGTGCAACTTAATAAGAAGGAATGTTAACAACTTGATCCGCATAATTAACAACCGATCAACAACATTATCAACCGCAACAACATCAATCAAATCGACACGAAATAAGCGGTTCATTCAAATCAAAGAAGACATAAAAAGGATGATATGATCGGGAAGTGATGATGAGATGATGATCGGAATGGTGATGGTGATTGGAATGGTGATGGTGATCCCGGTGATGATCAAGCGATAATAGTTGATTGGAATAACTACTTTTGGAGGAAATGATAAGAGCGGGTTGGGAGGAAAACACACGATGAAAAAAGCGTGTGTTAAAAAAATGAACCGAATGAGAAAAAAAAAAAGGTAAAAAGAAAGGCTTTATATAGTTGGGATAATTAAGGTTAAACATATTAAATCTTGGGTTAATCATAAATGTATTTAATGTTTCTTAATAGAAGTATAAACCATTAACCTTGTTCATAGTCAATTGTTCTCCTTTAAAAAGTAATTAGATCAAAATAGATGGATGGTGGGGATTTGTCCAATAATGATCTAACATGAGAACAAACACCAACAATAACCATAGCGTCGTCAAAAAATAAAGGTAAGAATTGAACATTAAAATCACCTTAGATCATCATTATTTGTTTTTTTAACTGATTATGATATTCAACATCATATTAATAATTGAAAAAAGAGAATTTGTAATCCCTAAAATACCCTCTGATCATTTTAAATTTAACCTAATGTTTCACTTTATTACATTTATGGCAAGTTATTTTGACCGTCGATCAATTAATCTAATGGTAAAAGTGGTTCATGATTCGCGTTTAAAGTGAGTTACGAAAATAAAGTTTATTATATATATATATATATATATATATATATGAGTTACTAAAACGTCAGTCCAATGATCTATATTACTCAATGGTTTTATTTTTAGGATTTAGTAGAATAAATATGGGAAAATGGTCTAAAAAGATATCTAACTTCACACTTTTTTTTCAGAGAGATCAAACTTAATTTTCCTATTGTAGCGTATAACTTTCTTAATTTTCATTGTAGAGCGCGTGGCGCGAAAAAGTGAGGTGACATAGGAAAATTAAGGATGTTGAATGCTACTGAATGTAAATATTAAGGAAGTTGGATGCATACACAGGATGATTAAAAATGTTGGATGCTACAATAGGAAAATTGGGTAAGGATCAGGTGAGAAGAAAACTTAAAGGGAAAATGACAAAAAAATCATCGAACTTGACACTTTATCCGATTGTGTGTAACTATTTTTTCTTATTGTATGTCTTGAACTTACAAATTTCGATCATTATGTGTATATTGTGAATATTTTGCCATGTAAAATGACCATTTTACCCTTTGAAATTTGAAAAAATTAAGGGTAAAATGGTCACAAAATACACACAATAATCGAATTTTGAAAGTTCAAGACACACAATAAGAAAAAATAGTTGTTACACAATCATAAAAAGTGTCAAGTTCGATGATTTTTTTGTCATTTGCCCAAACTTAATGAGGAAGAATGAAATAACTACAACCTCAGTATTTGAGATGATCGACTTGAATTAGATGCATCTTTATTCATTAGATGCATCATAATTAGTTTGAAAGTTATTTTGAAGTGAAAGCGATGCAAAGTAGTACCAACAACAAATTTGACCATGAGAGGATGAAAAATACATAGGATTAGTCTAACTTGAGAAAACACATCTAATATATGTATTTGCATCTAATTTTTAGTTATAAAATATATTATAATGCATCTAAAGATTAAGGATGCATCTAATTCAAATTGATGCATCTCTAATGTGTAGTTATAGTTATTTCTCATCCTTCTTATTTTAAGAATTCTTCTCATTTGATCCTTAGTCTAGAAAATTAAGAAAGTTGGATGCTACAATAGGAAAATTAAAAGTTTGATGTCTACAAAAGGAAAAAGTGCAAGTTGGATGTCTTTTAGACCATTTTCCCAATAAATATATACTAAAAAGTAATTAAAAGTTAAATGAAGCGGTTAAGATCTATAATTGATGTTACCGTAATCAATAAAAGCATAAAAGCGTGTAAGTACTTTGATTTGTGGTTTTTATTTTTAGGATTTTGTTGAACAAATATATACTAAAAGTTATTAAAGTTAAATTATTGTGATTTTGTTTTAGTGTATTATTTTAATAATGAGATATATGTATACAAAGGATGTTTTGTTGGTAAATAATGTGTAAGGAAGTTGTGAAAACTAGAAATGGGGTTGAATAGTTTACCAATTAAAAACTTTGTTTTGAAACTTCTTGAAAGATCAATTGATATTGATCTTGAGTATGTTAATGAAATATGCAAGCAATGTGTAA
This sequence comes from Chrysanthemum lavandulifolium, assembly GCA_022545495.1. NCBI lineage: Eukaryota > Viridiplantae > Streptophyta > Magnoliopsida > Asterales > Asteraceae > Chrysanthemum > Chrysanthemum lavandulifolium. The sequence goes on from CM040238.1 coordinate 182,020,790, forward strand.
TAAGTAAATAAGGAAAGAAATGATCAAACCACAACAAGTTGTTTATAGTGGTTCGGCTACAAGGACTCTTTTTCACGGCCTACTCACCCACTGAGTCTCACACTTCGAGTTTAACTTCACTAGTCAACAAGCTCCTTTCACCGCGGAGAAAACCTTTACACTTCACACTATTTCCGACACTAAGCTAGATGTCGAGTTCTTTCCAAGGGTACAACTACTCACACTGCAATGTATTTTGAGGACTAAAATACTAACCACTCACACTCACAAGATTATGATGGTTTGATACAACAATGAAGTATGGATCAACACTAGATCATACAACACTAAACAAACAAGACTTCCAACTTCTCGTTGAAGCTTGAATATGACTTGATCTTCTTTGCTACAAAGAGATCACTAATATGATATGAAACCGAGTTAGAAAGGTTGAGAGAAGATATGTATGAGAGTATGTTAGAAAGGGATGTAAAACTACTTGGCTTGGCATTGCTATTTATAGCCAAAATGGACGAGGGCGTCCGGACGGACGGACCCTTAAAGGGTTCCGCCTGTACCATTTGGTACCGGGGATCGGCACCAAGATATCAAATCTTGCCAAAGTCAACTCTATCTAAGTGAGATTGTGCAAGATATGAAGAGTACAAATCTACACAAAATATCTAATGGAATCTTTCAATGATTTCCATGATGTAATACATGATGTCATATGTTGCATTTCTATTTTTAGAAATATGCAATGCTTAAGTAGTGTTTGGTTTAAGAACCTAACACATTCTAAAACTACTATCATACATAATGATTAGAGTCATATCAAGATGTCACTAATCACAAATGTAAATGCTTGAATGATGAATATATTGTTTGAGAAAGCTTGTTTTAATATCTATTAAACTTGACAAGCTTTAAGCTTTATAAATTAAATTTACTTTTGTCGTTAACAAAACTTAGGCAAAGATCAAAAATATAAATAACGTTTAATGTGATATTTGTATTATGAGTTATTATGAATCATGTGATTTTATGTATTGTGATTATTGTTTGAGTGTATTGTTATGTTTTGTTATACGTTGTTGTGGAATATTGTGGTAATTGCTTTTAACACTTCACACTTTTATTCCCGAAAATTATATTGTAACAGTTGATATATTTGAGTTTCATGATATATTAGGATACATTTGTTATCATTTAAGTAACTCGTTTTTGATAAGGCAACATTGTTATTGAGATTCAAATACACTTTGTATTTTAATAATATTTGAATGAGTCGTTATGTATTCTTTACTTTCATTAATATTAAGGGATAAGTGTTTCAAAATGTATCCAAGTTACCATATTTTACTAAGTTGTGTATCAATCTATTAATCCTCCTAAACAATGCAAACAATTTACTAATCCTACTATTATATGCAAAGTTTAACATTTGTTTAGAGTTATTTACATAAATCGTCCTTGTGGCTAGGACCTAATTGCAACGGAAGTCCTTAAAGTTATTGCATAAATCGTCCTTGGGGTTAGGCTGGTCAACGGTCGTCAACGCCACGTGTCACCACCTGAGTGGTGCCACGTGTCACAGGGTCGGGTCGGGTCGGGTCATAAACTGGTGGGTTGCCACGTGGACCAATGAGGTGGTGCCACGTGGCATTGGTATAATATACCAATTTTTTGGCTGGCCTAAGATTCGAACTAGGGACATTTGTGTGGGAAGCTAAGCTTTCCCAACTGGGCTAAGCATAGCTTCAATAATATTTCCCTAAATCATATACATAACCCTTCCTAAAAGTTAAGGCCCAATTTAGTAATATTAAAATGTTCAATTTAGTTTTGGCCTATCAATTTAAGGGTTATATGGATTGTAAAAAAATAAATATATCGTCAGTGACTCTTTTCGTTCTCTTTCCAATGGTATGCTAGAATTTTTTCGACTTTGTTTGTACCTCGAAAATGCAAAATCACCGTTTTCCTTTGTTTCGCATTTTCGAGGTCCGGACAAGTGAAAAAATTCACGAGCATACCATGGAAAGAGCAAAAAACAAGTCCACCGATATTTATTTATTTTTTGACCATATAACCCTTAAATTGATAGGCCAAAACTAAATCAACCTTTATTATGTTAAGAATGGGCCAAATTGAGAAGAGTTATGTATTTGATTTGGGTTATATTCTTGAAACTATGCTTAGCACAATTTGGGCTTAGTTTCGCCAGACTCAAACATCCCGGGTTCGAATCCCAGGCGAGCCAAGCATAAGTATTTATACTCAGTGCCACGTGGCACCACCTCACTGGTCCACGTGGCAACCCGACCCGATCTGATGCCACGTGGCACCACTTAGGTGGTGACACGTGGCGACCCGACCCGTTGACCGACCCTAACGACAAGGACGAGTTGTGCAAATAATTTTAATTGAAAGTAAAGACCTTCATTGCAATTTGGTCCTAACCACAAGGACGATTTATGTAAATAACTCTAAACAAATGTTAAACTTTGCATATAATAGTATGATTAGTAAAAACATTGCATTGTTTAGGAGGATTAATAGATTGATACACAACTTAGTAAAATGTGGTAACTTGGATACATTTAGAAACACTTATCCCTAATATTAATACAATGTGTTAGTATTAGTAAGTTTTAAGACATTATGATAAAGTTTGGTATGTACAAAAATCATTCTATAAAGATACAATTAGGGCGATATATTTTTTTTATTTAATTATATTACTGTTAGTAAGTTTTGAGACATCATGATATACTTTGGCAGGTACAAATAGCGCGCTAAGGATACAGTCGGGATCGGTCGGACGATAGTAAAAGGTCATAGCAAATCCTGTAGCCACTTGTACTAAAAAACAAAATAAAAATACGTTTATCAAATATGAGAGAAAATACAAAGCTTGACAACCTTCGTCTTTACAAACTTATTTACATGAATGTTGCATTTGCTAAATCATAAATGGGCCAAGATGCCTAATTGACACCTTCATTTGAGAACCTTGACAGCCGACACATTTCATTAAAGGGCCTGACTTTGACTCGTTACTACAACATTTATAACTTCTGTTAAATAGCATAATAGAATATATTATAAGTTAGATACCATGGACTCATTAATAACATGCCTTAAGACTCAATGTAATGCAAAAATGCAGATGAAACAATTTCACGTCAAAATAATTCTCACCATGTAAGGGTCGATGATGAGGAGGTGAGGATCTCTCTCATTGCTCTTCTCAACCTTAAGGGACCATAAAGAATCCATCAAAGACCACTCTCACCTACGAAACTCATCCAAACCAAATGTTTTACCCGTTTTGTTATACCAATTAACTATTTTCTTGATTTAATATTCCTTAAAAAAATATTGATAAGCCAGATTAAATCATTACATTAGCCACGATCATGGTTAGACTAAATCGTGAGATATTCTAAAGTTACTTGGTTTACGCACCTACGATCCACTTACCGAGGAATAGAAAGGAAGGACCGGGGCGAGCAAGTTAGGTTGGGGATATTAACAATTAGGATATACTTAACTACAATAGGCACACAAAATTATTGCAGATGATTAATAAAATACCATTTACGGACGATGGTTTTGATAGAAGTTGTCAAGCCAATAGTAAACAAAGAGGGTGGCCTTCATTGTCTTTGGCACCTGCACATAAATGAGTCAATGTGAATGTTAGGTAAAGAAGAAAGTGACTTTATTAGAGCCTTAATAGTAGAGGTGGAATGACGGGCGGGTTAGTTAACACGTCAACTTTGGCTTTTACAATAGGTTTTATGGGGTTGAAATACCATGTATTTGAGAATCATGTCTAAGTTAGTAAAGAAATTTGTTTTTATAATATTATGACAAAACCAAATGTTCACTTGCAAGTACTATAAATTCAAATATATGCATACAACCTATAATCATTAAAATTAATAGGATGTTTAAGAGGAATGGGAACAAATTAGTAAACATTAGTAGCTGGTAAATTTTAAGGGCAAATGACAAAAAAATGCATCGAACTTGACACTTTTTCTAATTGTGTGTAGTCAACTATTTTTTTTATTGTGTGTACTGAACTTTCAAAATTCAATTATTGTGTGTATTTTGTGACCATTTTACCCTTAATTTTTCAAATTTCGAAGGGTAAAGTGGTCATTTACATGCGAGAATAGTCACAAAATACACATAATGATCAAAATTTGAAAGTTCAAGACATGCAATAAGAAAAAATAGTTGGCTACACACAATCACATAAAATGTCGAGTTCGATGCATTTTTTTGTCATTTGCCCAAATTTTAATGATCAATGACCATAGAGAGATTGTCGCTTAAGTAACAGCTAGAAGCTATACTTAGCACACCATGTAAAGGTTATAACTTTACAGCTCTGTAACCATTTATCCATATTTTAACATTAATTTTAATTGTGATTATGTTAATAGCACTTAACAAATAAAAGTATGTTAATAGCAATTCTGATAGAAGTTACTTAGCATCGTAAATGGTGAAACTAAATTAACAAAGGCGAAGCAAAGAGAACATATAATCATTTGATCTCGAGTAAAGCCGACATGCTAAGTGTAACCGTAATAGCTAGAAGCGATTGTCGGATACAAGAAGAAGGATATATGAACTAAAATAAGAGTTAAACATTGAACCACTTGAAATGCATCACTAGTGTTACTTTTTGTTTAAAATTTTAACCGTAATAGTAGAAGATCATACCTTGTCAGTTAAACACAACAAAACCAAGTGTTACTTTTTATAATGAGATGCTAGCTTGTCAGTTAAAGAGAGAGAGAGAGAGAGAGAGAGAGAGAAAATTCCATACATACATGACCATTTCATATTTTAGCCGGTAGATTACATTAAAAGTTTAACTATAATAGTATGGCATTTGGTATAGTCGAAGATCCTAAGATCAAGATCCGGTATCATTAATGTCTTTTAGGATTCAAATTAGTTTGTGTATTTAGTAAATAATGAGGATTCTTACATAAGACAACTTTTTTCACAAACATCTATAAGTTTGTCAACTTGAGAACGTTCAGAGTGGACCAAATCAGCTACTTTTAATAATTCAATATTTAGCACTGATATTATTTTTCATGAGAAACATAACCTCAGTTCTTACCGAAACTATTGCCAAGAAAAGGACCAAGAGGCACATACTCCCACTCCTGAATATCTCTTTAAATCAAACAGATATAGGTATTATATACTTATTAAATACTTATTAGTTAGTTTCAAATAACTCCAAATGAAAGCACTATATTGCAAGTTAAACAATGTGAAAGAATTATAAAACAAATGAACTGTGTAAAAAAAAGAAAACTATAAAAAAACATTGATTCATTTGACGAATATTTCTAATTTGCTTTGTTTTTAATGATCATAATCCTTAAAAAACAAGTGTCGAATGAGGTATAAAAATATAACCATTTAGTTGTCATCGCCACTAAAGAAGTCGAGGTCAATGACATCATGATCACTTATTTCGTGTCCAACTTCGCGTAGTTGTTTGATAAGTGCATCGGCCTTTGTTATCTTAGAGATCATTTTGTCCCTATTCCCATTGAACAATTGATATGTATCTTCTGTTTATATATCCAAAAACAAAATGAACTGAGACATATATGATAGCACTATTTCCGGGCGTTGATATAATAAAATCGTTTAGTTGACCCTTGAATTATTACCCTGACGTTGTAATTAGTTACTGGATTAGTTCATGGTAATTTTCCAACCCCTTAACACTTTACATATGTAGGATTTAATAAGTATTTTGCCAATGGTGATGAATAACATTTTTTTAATCCCTATAAATTTGTTGAATGCTTAGTCCTAAAGTACCCAGATAGAGTTAATCATCAAGTATCTTGGTTGCCTTTTTTCTTATTCTGTATATCTCCGAATAATGTAACAAAAATAGGATTAGAATAAGCAAGTACTCACACTTGGTGCCCTATTCTTAGCTGGCTCACATTTTCAACCCTTGATCCTATGATTATAGTGTTCTCTTTCGATCAAACAACCCATAACTTTTATTATTTTTAGTCTCTTAAGAAGACATATATGCAATAACTTGCCCAATAGCTTAATGACCCGCTCGATGGGCGGGCGAGCTTCACGTGATCTCTTCTTTATTATTTATGATTGATTAACAACAATAGTTAACATGGTAAGTATTGTAATGATAGACGGTACATAATGACAAATATTTGATTTGTGATAAGCAAATAAATCCAAATTAGGCACTACATTCCAAGTTTGTATTGTCAAAGAACCATAAGAATTTTGCTTGGCTAGAGGTTATTGCGTTTCCTCATCCAAGCCTTCTTTCAGTTGTCGTCATGGGTTTCTGCACCAAGGTTTCTGCAACTCATTGCAACTGGCTTTTTATGTTGGTGCCATGTGACAAAGACCGTCTAACTTATCTTTTATTTTCTTCTTTGACAGGCTGATGTTGGAGGACAGTAAGTTGGAAAGCTTGTGTAACTTTTTACCTGCATATTAAGACATACACAAGTTAAGACCGAAACTTTAGATTCCTTAAGAACCGTTGTCTTATGATATGTTTTTGATATTGCAGGTTAACTGATCACGGAGAGAGGGTAAGAGAGGGGCACCATTATCAACCCTACATAACCAGTAGCAGGACCCTTTCCAAATTCATATTTTGCATCGTCATATGGTAGTATTTGATCTAATGTCATATGCTGCAAAGATAACAAAAAATCACAAAAAATACCGGTTCAGAGCAATAAAAATTAAAAAAACAATGTAAGGTACGTTTAATAAATGATAATTAATATAGATGCATCACTTATCTTTTTATTTTATTTGAAACCAAGTAAAAAAATTCTAGATAAGAGCAATTAGCATGAACCCCAGCACAAAATGGATGGTGATGGTGACAACATAAATGGTGTACTTTTCATCCTTTGCAAGATGGCTCTGCTGGTCAAAACTGCACTAACAATTACACTGAGCCTTGGTTCAATCAACACAATATCTGTAAAACCCTAAAATCGTTAACTTGTGAAAGGACCATAATGCCCCTAAGCCAAGAATCCGTAAAATAATCGAACGCGTCAAGTACTTATGATAATAAATTTCTTGTGACAATTGAGAATAAAACTATGTTTTTAACTTACAAATAAAAGTTGACACATTAAATATGTTATTGTACCTATTTAGAAAACAAGATAATAAAAGTGTACAAGGTAAATTTGGCAAGGTAAATAAATAAATTACTGATTGGTTTTGTGATCCCCTAAATTTCGGCAATCATACTCCCACCTTTCCCTCTTTCTTTTTTTTTTAACCGGTTACCTAGTTTGTTTTTTTCCGAAACCCTAAACTGGATTAGCAAAAGAAACGGCAACCCTCCCCTCCTTTTGATACGCTCCATCTTTTTTTTTAAACAAGGTTAAACCCTAAACTCCCTCCTCACCAAGTGACGGCAAACCTGAGGATCCTCCCTCCTCCATGTACTGACGACATAAGGGTTCCAAGGAAGGTTCGAAAAGGGTTGTGTAAGGGCTGGAAAGCGTGTATTGGTACAAAGGATCGCTTGGTTTGGCCTTGGTTAGGCTGCTGATGTCGTGGGTGTTGGCTTAGGTCGTGGGTCTCCTTGGCCATGGTTAAGTCGTGGGTATCTTAAGCCAAAGAGGTTGTCGTGGCGTTGGGTGACTCTTGGCACTTGTTTTCCTTTTCGTACGCGCTACTAAGGTAACATGTCATCACCTTGTGTGTTCTCTCTTTGCTTCATGTTCAGGTCGTGGCTATGTTTTCCTCTTGAGGGCAAGATATACAAAAATGAAACACATAAAATGTTGGGATATGCTTGTCACATAATGATAGAATGAATCGCGTGAAATCATGATTTAATCTTATTTATGTCGAATGAAATATGGCCTTGAAACCTTTATACGAATCTGTTTTTGAACCCCTTGATATACTACACATACATGGTTTTGATAACAAGTTAAACAAGTCTTAAATATACGTATTTGTATCTTGTGATAAATTGAATCGATAACGAATGATTCTGAACTTGTTTTGGTTATTTCATGGGGCGTATAATCGAATTTGGGAGGGAGTCACGACCCAAATATGGGTATCTCATATGAGTTGTATAATCTTGTGATAATCAAGTCTACATGTGTTAAAACCTATACGTAATCATAATCAAAAACTAGGGTTTTGTATCACATGATTTAATAAAGTTAAGGGGTTGTTTTATAAATTATGAAACTTGATGGATTAACTTGTAATATAGTAACTAAATGGGTTTAATGAGTAAAATGAGTAAACTTGCTATATTTACACTTTTAACCCTATACTTTACATTATTGACATTTTAAACCCTAAACTTTTGTAACTTGTCATAAATGGTCCTTAAATCATAATAACACTCATTTTCATTATTTAACTTTAGATAAGTGACTAAACTTACTAAATATGGAAACCTGCTAATTATGGAAAGTTACTAAATATGGAAACCTGCTTAATATAGAAAGCTACCTAAAATAGAAAGTACTTAAAATGGAAAGATTACTAAAATGGAAAGCAGTCTTAAGCAGTAATCGATTCTTATAGAACGTTATTTAATTCATATAGGTTACGGCGACAGGATTGATCTCTTTCTTGATTTTACTTTCATTGTGATTTACTCCGAATAAGGTACAGATATTCTATCCCTTTTCAGTAGGGATTTCTCCTGACTTTTCGATCCTTGACTTTACTTCACTTATGATATCCCTTGCTATGATTTCCTTATGCTATGATCCTTTTGATATGATTCCGACTTAATCCTTTGATATGATTCTATTCGCTATGACATTAGTTTGTTATGATTATGAACCTCTGATTATGAACCATCTGATATGAAACTTTGATATGAACTTTGATATGAACTCTGATATGAACTTTGATATGAACCCTTATAATATGATATGAATATGATTTGACCCTTCAGTTTGATACCCGAGCCAAATATGTTTCCTAGTCAGGAAGGTAACCTGACCGTGTCATTGATGCACCAATGGCATGACTCCAGTGTGTACGAGTGATGATACACACCGTCCCCATTCTGATATGATTATGAGCTCACTATATGTATATGATTTGGCCACTATGTTTCTGGGGGGGCGTATGGATGCATCCTAGATATGATATGTTTCGAGGATTTGATCCGATTGGAGCTTTGTTCGGTGAATGATGTCGGGTGCAATCCGCGTCTTCACAATTCAGGAGCTAGCTACTCCATTTGTTACCGAGGTCTCCTCCTATTATGTATGGTATTCCGAGGTCACCCTCCGAATACAATGGCTACTTATGATATGATACGATATGATATGTTTCGGGCTCGGGTAGATTCGATAACTCTTACACTTTTGATATACCTATATTGTACCTACTGTATTCCCCAACGCACCATATGCTACGTTAATTGTTCATTACTCAAGACCTTATATGACTCACTCTACTACCAAGATATATATATTCCATTGCTTTGATACGTTACACTTTCATTCCGTTACTTCGGACTATGGTTCCATTCACGTCATAGGGTTATTATATGTTTATTGGATTTGATTATGCTATTCATGTTTTATATGACTCACGATTTTCCTCACTGCGATATGATTATCTCTTTGTCATCTGCTTATTGTGATCTCATTTTATGTGACCTCTAATTGTCGGTGACCATGCTAGTGTAATCGATAGTTTTTGTCTGCTTATCATGTATACTTCGTTCGATTAATTTAGTGGACTATGATTATCCGATAGTATCCTTATCGCTTGTTGTTGACTGCCATGTTTGCATTTCGGTTTATGCTACGGTTTGATTGGGTAAATGGTTCGACTTGTGACGTCGGCTTGTTAATTTGTTTAGTTGCCTGTTATGTCTTTAATCCATTTAATTATATCTTTATATGTATTCCTACTTATTACGTGTGACTGCCATGTGTTGACTGCTGTTGATTATGATGCTGATTATGTTTTCAAATAAGTGTTTTTGACATATGTGTTTGCCATGTTCACTTACTAATCTATTGCTTCCGCTTTACTGTAGATATCTGTTTGGCTTGTATGTCTTCTGATTTTCCTGATTTGATTGTATGTTGTATATGTTGTGTGGATATGACATCTGCTATGCTTGCTTATGTTTCAGTACTTGTATGCCGGGTTTGTATGTGCTTGTATGCTGGTCTTGATGCTTTGCTTGACTTCGTTCTCCTTGTTTTATGTGCTTTGGATATCTGTGTAATTGTGTTCTGCAAGATCTTCATTGACTCATTGTTCTCATTTCATTGCGACTTTGTTATCCGTTTCCTTTGTTTCATTTCGCATTTGATTTTATTTAGCTTTCGTTTTGTTATATCATTCATGGGCTTTTAAGCTCGTAGCATTTCTTTTCTGCGGCGGTGTTAGGTTGAAGATGGGCTTTGATGGGCTGAGAGTTGGATTATTTGAGTGGACCAACCCTAGATACCTTATTATTTTGGATTTATTTTGTTGGGCTATTGTTTGGAGATTTCATTTTATTTTAGACATATTGGATTTTGTATTTTCCCTTGTAAGTCATTTCGTCTATATGACTTGGTATTTTATTCTTTAAGGCTTTCGCTTGTAAAATTTTATTTGTATGTTCTGATATGACACCAGAATGTGACACTTCTACCCTTGTCGGGTTGGGGTGTTACAATATCATATGCACCTCGAGTTGCATCAGTTGCATCAACAACAATAATACAAATGTCTGCCCTTTTTTAAGGGGGTGAATCATTTACACCATATCCTTTCATACCACATATATGCTTCCTCTCCTGGAAAGTCACCAAACAGAATTAATATTACTTTAAATCAAACAGATACCACATAGTTCATCAACACCTGTAAAGAGTAACGGACAACATTCACAAAGAAACATTCACGAAAAGAAAAGATCTTCAATTCAATTACCACCGAAAAGACGTAGGACAAGCTGGAGAGTGGACTCCTTATGCAAGGGTACGTCCATCTGCCTATGCTGGTCTTGAATGGATGCCTTCTTTATCCTGGATCTTCGTCTTCACATTATCATCTAATCAAGACACATGTTCTATTGAGCAAACCAAATCAGATTATCAATTGTTATCAAAAGGCTTTTTAAAAATGTTTGGGATATGCTTTTTTGTCATAAGTGGTAATCACTTTATTTCTTTTTATGTCTTTGAAAAATTCTGATTATTTTAGGAAGTAGTAGAAAGTGACCAAAATAAAAAGGATATTTTTGTGACAAAAAAACACGGAATGTTTGTTATAGCTGGTATGAAATGGAACCGATGATCTGACCCCTAATGAATTGGATAATCAAAATAATTTTTCAATTCTATTAACTATTATGACTTAGAGTAGTAGCAATATTCAGAAAAAGGGTTTCAAAATCCATATCCATACACCCCTAAAACTATATCAAGCCAAACAAAATATAATGAGTACATGTGCTAAGAAATGACTCGGTTCGACCCGTTAGCACCTGCTTCCACATTGCAACTCTCCCATTCTGGATATGTTATAATGTTAAGTGAGCAATACCTTAATAGAGTTTAACCTAGAATATATGCGCCGTGTAGATCTGCACTGAGAAGACATTGGGCCGCTTGACCTTTCCTCAAATTGTCCATTTCGAGATGTTATAAACTGCTTATCTATGCCTTTTGGCATTAAAATATGCCTTTTTGGGATTAAACCTTCTCTTCATGTGGCTGCTAATAAGTATCGTTCTTCAGTAGCTCTTGGCTCTATAGATCGAGTTGCCCCCTGGTTGCTGTTATTCTCTGGCCATCATAGAGTTTTTTGCTGATTAGTACATTGAGTAAACGAAGTGCCAATTTCAGCTCATTTACGTATACGTGGATCAATTCGGGCTAAATTAGATGATGTGTTTATTTTATCAGTTGCAATTGATTCTAATAGTTATTTTAGCATTGCATTTGCTAATCTCGACGCGAGGATGCATTTAACGCATTACGGCATGTAAGGCCAACCCCTTAATATCACATAAGATTCCGCAAGATTAATGGTTCATTATAAATCAAGTTTCACCATTATTAGTCCGGTTGCTTTTTCTTGATCAAGAGTGTCATAATATGTAAAGTGTTAAATATAGTTTATGACTATATGAAAGACCAAGTATGTTTCACAAACATAGACATCAACCACATAGAAAATAAACAATGTAATGCAAGAATAAAAGTAAAGCGATAAGTAAAGGGATAGACAAACCAACACGAGGATTTATAGTGGTTCGGCTACAAGGACACCTTCCTTGCCCTACTCCACTCCCCGAGTCACCTACTCGAGAGTTGCTTCACTAGATCAACAAACTCCATTCTTGGTGGAGAAAACCTTACACAACGTCGTTTACACTTTTTCCGGTACTAAGCTAAACACCGAGTTCTTCCACGAGGTAGAACCAAACCTATCACAACGTCGTCTACCCTTTATCCGGTACTAGGCTAAATACCGAGTTCCATTACAATGGAGGAACTACTACTCAACACTACACCAACAACTAACCCCAAAGGAGATTCACTCCTTATAACAACATCAACAATGATAACAATATCCTTTGACCCAATACTAATATATCTTGTACATCGAATCACACCATATCGAATGTACACCTTAGGCACCTTTCACTAATGCCTTTGACTCGATCTCTAGGCACCCTTCACTAATGCCTTGTGACTTGACTTCTAGCCACCCGTTATGTTTTGTGGCCCAACATAACAAACCTTGTGTTTTATGGCACAAACACATAAACCATCTCGTCTAGTCATAGATGTACGACACATCCATGGTACCCGTTATGTTTTGTGGCCCAACATAACAAACCTTGTGTTTTATGGCACAAACACATAAACCATCTAGTCTAGTCATAGATACAAGAATATGATACTAGACAATATCCAAGACAATATGTCTAATGGATATGAAGTCCTAAACTAAACATCAAGAACACAAAGCATGATGTAGTTAATCTTCTATGAATGAAGATGACAAGTTTCCCAAGCTTGTTGTAGAAGATCTTCATGTGCTTGTATTCTTGTGATGGGTGATCACTTCAGTAGGTAAAGATGCAAGATCTCTAAGCTTGCTTTGGAGGATCACTTCGGGAGTATGCTTACAACAAATGAAAGTTAGAAGCATTATGATCATATGAGATGAGGGTGGTTTACATGTTTCCTAATGATCTAAATATCCTAGAAATGGTGGAGAGAAACTATGTGTGAAGGTGTAAAGAAATGGTAAGAAGTGGCTTGCTATTTATAGGCAAAAAGGCCAAAACCATGTTCTACCCCAAGGATCCCTCCTGGAGGGATCCGGCCCTTGAATTGCAAGGGATCCATGGGACACTTGAGGAATCCGTGGACGCTCCTCTTTATCCATGGTTTATGGGTTAAAACTATGGGCTATGAGTCGTGGATTTTGAGTGCCCACCAAGGTACAATGTATCTAGACATTGGGTATGGGTTTTACCCAACATATTTACTTATGTTTATGTATTTTATAAAATGTAAGTAACCAAAATTACTTAAGTGTTTTATAAACTATTTAACTAAACATGTTTAATGGTTTGTTAGGGGTTTGATCATAACGCAACATAACAAACATGTACGAACCTGTGTTGTAGCATACAAGGACTTGAGTCGTCGAAAGGTGTTGAGAGTATGTTGAGACAAAATATAATTACAAGTAACTTATACATTTTACGTTATGTATTACAGGTTACATGTTTGTCATCAACAAAACAAATGAGAATGTATAGATTAAATATCGTAATATTTGCAGTAACAGTTTTATATATTAATAATTAATAATAGAAAATGGAAGTGTATTAATGTCTCTCAACGAAAAAAATTGATCCATAGAGACGGTTTGTAGTTTTTGAGGAAAGAGGATTTGTGTTTTAAGGTTTTAATAAATCAAATTTTGTTAAATTCCTATATTACCCTTTTTATTTCTTTTAAAGTTTTCTTTCAATTTAAATTCATAGAGGACACATGTTAAATTTATGTGGCTTCTACACTATCTTACTTTAAAAGCTATCTTACATGAACCTCATTATATATATATATATATATATATATATATATATATATATATATATATATATATATATATATATATATATAATCTAGATCAAATAAGATCAAACTTAAAGTTGTTAAAATGAGATCCAACCAAAATTTGACAAGCGACACTCTTCTTACAAGAAAATAAATTTTTATTAACTAAAGCTAAAATTGTTAAAGTTTCGATAGATTTCTTTTCAAAATTTACGAAACCTAGGTGATACACTTTGATTAGAAGTGTAATGTGTATCGAGTTTTTGTATGTGTATCGATTTTGGAATATTTATTAGTGTAATGTGTATCGGTGTATCACTAATCCAAACTCATGTATCATTTGGTTAATAGTTGCTAATATGTTAATTTGTATTAAAATATTATTTTTATGTGTATTATTGCTAAAATTGTTATTTATAAATGTTTTAGTGGTTTTTAGACTTGATCTTATTTTTACAACTGTAAGTTTGATCTCACGTTAACTCTCCCCTATATATATATATATATATATATATATATATATATATATATATATATATATATATATATATATATATATATATATATATATATATATATATATATATATATATATTAGTTTTAAAGCAGCCCAATGGGCGTGGCATGACTTATAATTATTTGTTTGTTGTTTTTTGTTAAGCTGAAATACATTTTTAGAATTGTCAAACAATATTATAAAACAATTGTTTCTTTGGTTTTAGTTGTCGATTTTGTTTTGTTTTTTTTTTTTTTTTGTTAAGAATTATAAATAATTGTATGGTTTGCGTGGATGGTTAATAACACAACATATATAATTTTTACAACATTATGAAATTTATGTATGTTTGTAAAGTCGTAGATAATGAAAATGTATAAAAGTGATATAACAGTTAACTTAAATTCTAAACAAAGCTTCTATGTAGTCAACATTTGTTGTTGATTTTGCGTATTTCCCGTCTTCATCACAACATAAAATCTTTAATCCTTTTCTGGTTTTCACCCTTGATACAGCTACGTATAGTTGCCCGTGAGAAAAAACCGGCCGTTGTAGAAACAATTCTACTTATGGTAAGGTTTGTCCTTGACTTTTGTTAATAGTCATTTCAAAACATAATGCAACTGCGAATTGTCTATGATTAAATTTAAACGGCATCTTATTATCAGAACGGCTTAAGGCCATCCTTGGTATTGCGCAAATTCTACCTACACTTCCGTCTGATATAATCTTGGCGCACCAGCAAGCCAAGATGCAAGCAAGTAGCAGCAAGCCAAGATGGAAGCAAGCATCAGCAAGCTGCTGCAAGCATCAGTCTTTTGGAGGTACTCCCATGTTTCCTTCTTTGCTAAAGACCTCAGTTTTAGATACATAAATAAACATATGCAATACAGGGACACGGATGATTTCATAACTTACGGGTATCATGCAGAAATAAAGAGACTATCTTAACATGCTCATATACATTCAATAAGTAAGCTTGAATTTGTAAATTAAACAAATGATAAGTGGCAGACATTAAAAAACTACGTAAAACAGACTGCGCCACATCACGATTTTAAATATTCAATAGCCGTTTATTTTGTTTCTAAAGTAAAATTAGTTTGTATTTATATAATCAAAGGGATTTTTAGTTGTCCTAAATTTCTATAACGAATTCTCCATTTATCCTAAATTTCTATTTGACCAGTTTGAGATAAAACACGGCCCACATTATAATCGCATTTTGTTTTAGAAGCATGTAGTGAAATTTCTTGTTTCAGTAAGTGTACTTTGGATCATGAACGTATCCATCCACAAGCAATTATATAGAGAATGAGAGAATTGGAGAAGCAAGAGTGAAAGTGCAATGCTTTTTTTGTTTTGACAACATGATGGTGTGTTGATAAGTTTGTGCTTCTTTGATGAACATGTATTTGATGAACATTTAATTTCAAGTCATTTATGTTAAGCTAGTGAAATGAAGAGTAGTTATCTGACTTTAAACGGATCATGTATGGATGGTTGTTGATCTCCTAATCGGTTTCAAATATGATCAATCGGGAACTGAAGAAACCGAAACCAGAAGTTGAACTGGATCGTTTTTGGCCATCAACAGATTAAGTTATAAGCATTTGGTCTTTTCTCGTTATAAAACAAAAAATAAGTCATACAATCAGGGCGCGGTTATGCTAATATGAGACAACAGGCTCTCTTCTTCTTTCAAATATTACAATATATTTTTCCTATCTAAACTGCATGTCATCGAAACTGAAAAAGGAGACTCTTGAATCTTTCCGCTCTGGAAAGGTATATATATCCTCTTCCTGTGTGAGCTTGAGCATGGCTTAGATGTGGAACTTGGGCAGGTCTTGTCACGGGTCAAAATAAGTATTTTTTTGTATGGGTAGAGTAGAGTCGAAATTTTGGTGTTGATTGTTTCTTGGTGAGCTCAATTTCAGCCTAAATGGAGAAATAAATATTCAATTTATGCCTAGCTTTGGACTTGAAACTGACAACTAATATGAAACTTACAGCAAAGAAAACAATAAGTGGGAGTTTCATTGGAAGAATTCAAGAGACACAGGAGATACTTGACTTTTGGGTGGAAAAAGATTTGAAGACGATGATAGAAGTAGTAAAGATGGATTATGTGAACAAAGCATTTGAGAGGATGGAAAAGAACGATGTCGTTGGGAGCAATCTTGAGTAAAAGTTTTATCATGGAACATCATTAAAAAAAATTAATAACGTACCTAATTGTCAAAGTCTCAAACGAATTATGAGAGGCCTCTCATCCATGGATCAACCTTCTGAGTTGTAAAAGATTATATGTTTACAAATCATGAGAAAAAAATATACCAAAAAAGAAACCTTTAGAACAGTTAGAAGCTTTAACAAACTAAAGTTATAGAATCACAGTTGTGCTACAAATAATTGTACAACGCTTTGGCTATTTAAACCTAGATCCGACTTTCAATTATACAAAGGGTCGAACTAAATGTCGCTACTTTTAAGAGCCCACTCCACATAGAGGTTTCATAAGAATGAAGTTATGTTACAACAAAGTTTCCTAACCTGCCAGAAAACTTAAGGTCACTATGAAAATGGGTCGAAAGTCGCATAAAATTCATTTATATGCCTAAATCACTTTTATAGTAAACATTGTACTGGTCTCAAAGAAATACTCTACCTCAAATGGATCCCACATAAAACCTACATTAAATAAACAAAGTACATGTAAAGTTCTAGCATAATTTATGTATCTTACCACAAATGGATTTAGATATTCACCTTACCTTTTACCAATATGAATTGAAATGTCGTGCAAAGGATCCATCTCAATACCATTTCAACATTAAGCATGTTATAAATTTTATACAATAACTAATACCCGTATGGTGGAATCACTGGAAGTACCATAGAGAACAACAAAAGCGAAATTGAAAATACAAAGCTCCACAAAAACTGATTTACGTAAATCTTAATCTCACGGTCTTTCTCTGTTTTGTCTCGTCTTTTTGGAATGTATAAGCTTGCCCGATAATGAGCAGATCCCGCACAAGCTTCTTGGATGAAGCTTATTAGAAACTTGAGGCCATAGTTACATGGCCTAAAATCAAGGTGATGGCACCCAAAATGCGAGTCACTTAAAAAAACAAAAAATATAAATAAAAAAATAAATAATAAATAAAAACTGAAACACCTATCGCTAACGTGTTGATTGGCCCCTGCTCAAAGACCTTATTCATCTGAAACACTAATGTCGCAAATAGTTTGAAATAAATGTGAACACACAAACTTAAATTCTAACAGCTTAAGTTTCAAAAATTTACCTTGAACCCCTTCGGAGAAGCATATGCTGATATTCTTAATAGTTTTCAACCATCAAACTATCAATAAGTACATTTAGAGAAAAATCTAGAACTAAATCAAATTAGCAAATGACCTTTAGAAGAGAGTGTTATGAAGAATGTTGATGAATAAATCGTGCTCCTCATCATCGCCTTGGATTCATGCCGGAAGTTGATACCCCGAAAACCCACCTACACTGGGCGAATCCAATTCTGTGTGAGGTGGGTAAGCGGAGAGCCCCACACCGCGAAAGATGTTGGTCCATCCAGGAACGAACCTGACGCGTGTTACTGGAATGAGGGGGTCCCCTCTGAGACTTGCCAAGGCATATCCTGGGTTATTACCATCAACCTTAGTAATCGATAAAGTCTCGTACCTGAATGAATTTGACATGTTGGTCAAAACTACGCCCAATTAAATGTTTTGATCAAGTGCATTTGTAATACGTGCTTGTAAATGTGGTAGTATCTTAGTGTTGACTTCTTCCAATGGGAGAAGAATTATGTGCCTCCTACTTCTCGGGTTTACTTCACTTCCAGTGAGCGTTAAATACTGGTTTAAAGAGTTCATCAAAAAGGTGTTATCATTGGGTGTTATTATATACCTCGCTGTGATAAGGGGAGTATCACCAGCAGATACATGACCTGCTCTAGAAATATAACATATTCAATAAGCAATTCCAAATCATCCACTAACAAATACTCATTTAAGTGGTCCCGGACACTCTAAATGGAGAAATGTTATTTTGTCGGCTAATGAGCTTATTTGAATTCAGAAAAGCTCAATACTCTATTGTTTTTTTTTTTTTTTGCTTATGAGCTGTTTATGTTTTTAAAAGCTTAAAACATAAATTAAAAGGGTGTTTGGATGTGAGTTTTAATAATTCTTATCATGCCATTAACACTATCTCCATTTTACATCTCGAATGGTAATGTCAGCTATGTACATAATCCAATTATAAACTATAAATTACACCCAAAAAGAATATGCATAACTTAATCGTTCTTGTAATGAGACCATGAGGATAATGCAATGATCATGTACCATATTCATTATGAATGTAAAAAAAGGCAAAAAAAAAAAGAATGATTCATTAAATGTGTGTTAAAAGTCATGATGAATATATAAAATTTATAAACCACTAAATATAGACAATTGAATGACATTAGTTCAATACTTGGGTCACCTACGTTCCTTCCAGTGAAAAGATGTTGGTCCACCTAGGCAGAAACCTGAGGCGTGTTACTAAACTGAAGGGGTCCCCTCTGAGACCGGCCAAGGCATATCCTGGGTTATTACCATCAACCTTAGTAATCGATAAAGTCTCGTACCTGAATGAATTTGACACGTTGGTCAAAACTACGCCCAACAAAATGTTTTGATCAAGTGCATTTCTAATACGTGCTGGCAAATGTGGTAGTATCTTAGTGTTGACTTCTTCAAATGGGAGAAGAATTATGTGCCTCTTACTTCTTGGGTTTATGTCAGTTCCAGTGAGCGTTAAATTCTGGTTTAAAGAGTTCATCAAAAAGGTGTTATCATTGGGTATGATTGTATACCTCGGTGATAACCACCAGCAGATACATGACCCCCGCTAGAAATATCCCATAATCCGGGCCATGAATCCTTGCAATCAGGGCGCTTATGGAGTAGAAGTTGTTGTGTACTTTCTGCAAAAATCTACACATGAACGGCTCGATGATAATCACCATCTCTGTGAACAGCGCTTCTGTACAAATAAAGTATAAATAGGTTAGCTTAAGACATTATGTATAGTTATAAACTATGACTCGTCTATCCATGATATCGATAGTTTATGTCGAAAATTAAACTCAAAATTGATAAGACCTACACAAAACTTAAGTGATATGATAATCAGTTTTAATAAAAGAGGCTGAAAACGATGACATGTTTGAACTCGCTTATCCGATATCGTTCTAATAAGCAACTCCAAGCGCTAACCCTAATTGCTTTTTGAATTAAGCATTCAAACTTAAGCAACATCAAAATGCTTAGTCAAAACAGCTTATTTGATTATCAATATGGATAACCAATCCATTCAATACTAAACACCTTAAAAACTGTTCATTTTCTGTATAGAAACACAGCCATATAAACAGATTCAATAAGCAATTCCAAACCATCTACTAACAAATACTCATTTAAGTGGTCCCAAACACTCTAAATGGAGAAATTTTAGTTTGTCGGCTAATGAGCTTATTTGAATTCAGAAAAGCTCAACTACTGTTTGTTGCATAATCACTTCCGTCAATTATGTTTGGTTAATGGAAGTGCCACTTTTGCATTAAAGGGTTGCTTTCGGCTTATTAGTCTTTCCATTAGTTTCATCACCCCAGGAAAAAACGAAGGGTTTGCGTAGCTCATTCTTATGTTCGAGTTTTGGATCAACGGTATGTTAATTTTTAGTTATAACTATTACAAATAAACTTGAATTCGCTTAGTATATATTGACCTATTGATGTTATTTACTCAGGCCTAACTCCAAAAGATGTTATCTGGTAGTATAGCTAATATAATGAAGCCATTTTATCAAATGCCTATGATGTTGATAATAAGCATAATTATTATTTGATAAATCCAAAAGTTATACTACTCTAGACATCATCCAAACACATAAATATGTCATTAGTCCATAATAATTATAATGACATCAGTATTACCTTTCCAAACCTGGATGAGCTCCTCGTGACAGATGAGCCAGCTACGTCTTTTATCACTTCGGCTACTCTGCTGAGGGGAGCATTCTTCACTGCCTGAATTATTCTGTATATAGATTTTCCGGGGGGGGGCATGACTTATAAATGTCGTTGGAAAAAAGTAACTTAATGAAAATAAACTATAAATAACAGTAGAGATATACCTAGAAGCTCTCCACTTATTCGTTTTGTATCTGTACATTTTTCGTTTAAGACATCAATCTACCTAAGACCCCACAACAACGGTTCGTGAATACACCATAATATATGGTTAATCATCACCGAAAATACCAAATCAAGACTTAATATCCTTACCAATTAGTGGCCAGCTCACAAAGAACAATATCCAGTACTTGAAGGGCTCCTTGTGGTGCATATGCTTGCCTTCCTTGTAAAAACATTATGCATATCCAGTGTTAATAAAGAGTTAGTACTACACAATTAGTATATCACCCTTCATAACAGTGCATACAAAACTTCTATCTAGGAGCATTTTAATCATTCGAATGGCATATTGACATGACACAATCATCTTGAGAAACACACATAGGCATTGACATGTCACCCAACGCTTTGTTTGGCAACTAAATTTTAATCGAGTTTTCAAAAGTTGTAAGTGAAAATTAATCACTTTCTATTACCGTAATACATTCATCAGCGATGATACTAACATGGAGGTACTCATCATAATCTGTAATAATAAATTGTTACATGTAAAATCATCTAAAGATTAAAATTGTAGCGAGCGGCATTACTTACCAGTTAAAGAAATTAAATGTTGGTCTTATTTCAAAAATAAAAGGAAGTATTCCACCAGTAACTTGCTTTATAGTTTATGCAAGTTATGAGCACAAGGAAAGCCACGAACCTACAAAAGCAATAGCATTTTAATCGAATGGGTGGGTATTTGTACCTGTAATAAGCCGTTTATAAAAACAAAAACAAAAAACAAGATAATACCTCTTGCCTAACACAAAACTCTTCCGAACAAATAGGACAGTCACGACAGTCCGTTGGAACGACTTTCAGAATATAAAGTGGAAGTCGTTGAATCTTTGTATCAATTGCTGCTCTCTGCAATGCCACATTAGAAAGCACTAAAATTAACTAAATGCAACTATTAACGAATTCTTGATATATTACGTGACTTTAATATAAATTTGTGTTACCTGAAATTCGGACAAATTCATTGATGTTGCATTATATTGGGCGGCGACTTGTCCCGATGATGTTATCAGGTGATACATTTGAAGATGGGGTGTAATTATGGGACCTTCCAATACCATTGTTTGAACCTTTGTAATGCAGTTAGCTTTAAATCATTTCCTACATTCACCTATATACTTGTATATACTAATAGAGAACTATGTAAAGGATGGGAAATAAACCTGATGTTGCCATGTCTAGACGTCTGACGGATGTTGATTTATTAACCTGGGCTGAAAAAGATTGAGATTTACAGCTTCTTTATGCTTTTTGAGGAACTGGTGATTCGCAAACTATCAACCCAGAGTATACATGAAAACATATTCCAATATGTAATTATAGAGAAGCAAAAAAGTGAACATAAATATATTACCTTCCAATACCATTGTTTGAACCTTTGTAATGCTGTTAGCTTTAAACCATTTCCTACATTAACCTTTATGCTTGTATATACATATAGTTAAGATTGTAAATGATGGGAAATAAACCTGATGTTGCCATGTCTAGACGTCTAACGGATGTTGATTTATTAACTTGGGCTGAAAAAGATTGAGATTTACATCTTCTTTATGCTTTTTGAGGAACTGATGATTCACCAAATATCAGCCTAGAGTATACATGAAAACATATTCCAATATGTAATTATAGAGAAGCAAAAAAGTGAACATAAATATATTACTAATCATTAACACAAGTCGTTAGTGGGAATAGCAGTAAAATGTATCCCATTTGACACAGGTAACACTGGTTCGAGTCTTTGGTTCAATATTCCATCTTTAAGATATAATGGTCACTTTTATATACCTCGAATTGAATGACCATTATTTTGGCCCAGAAGTGAATATGTAGAAGTTGGAACCTGAGGTAAAAGTTACAAATAGAAAAGTGTAGATATAGCAATACATTTAACCAAAAAATAAGTATGTTAGCAGCTCTTTCTGGTTTGTATAACACCATTACTAAATAAAGAATCACCAACAAAGGCTTGAACTATTTAAGATCATGACATATAAAGACCAGGTTGCGCAACTCGATACATTTTTTTGAAAATAAATCTCAAACGGCCCCTAAAGATAATCAAATAAGCAATCACAAATAGGCGCCTATAAGTAGCATTTCCAATATATACAGATGTCGAATGCCTCGCTATCCAGAGCATCGAAGGGGTCTAGACCTTCACTATAACTATTTTTACCCACTTTATAACCCGTATCAGCCACCAAACTAACATCTCAACCTAAGTGGACGGAAAACTTTTTGACCCATTAACCACACGCAACTTAATCGTTATGCAAGCATGTTAGAACCTATGACACTATATAAGTTATCTCTACTCCGCAACACAATTACCCACACGCAACTAAAAGTCTTAAACATATTACCGTCATCTTCAACGAACAACCTTATCAGCTTCTTATATATAACATCGTTAACAACTCTTCCTTACTTCCGTACTTAATCACAGTTTTGCTACTTCACTTTCGAAAGCATGTTAATTTAGACATCGACCCGAATCACTATTCTACCATTAACTCAAACCATCAAAATCACCCAAAAACTAAAAACACGAAAAATTGTTTAAAGCTTGTGTGTTACAACATTATCATACTACATATAATCAACCACTTACAACGGCAACCTAATTGAAGCCCAATATCAATAATCAAATTTTGATTTAAGCAAATTCTGGGAAAAAAAATACTTATTGAATTCGTGATTAAAAAAAATTAAAAACATCTAACCATTTTTTGGCCAGCGGCAACATGTTAAGATGAATTGCACCAGTGTATTCACGGCAATTAGACTGTAAACCATTGAGAGCGATACTTATTCCTGCACAAATACAAAACAGGCACCAAACATATTAGCACAAAATATTGAGATTAGGGTTTTCATAAAAGTATATTATGAATGAACTGGGGTTTTTAACATGGCTTTATAAGTTTGATTAGGGTTAAAACTCTAAATACGTATTATGTTAGGAATTGGAAATTCCATGTTAAAGTGTCGGTCATCCCAATTATGGTCTAGCATATGTTAGCTCGTAGACGTGTCATTAGTTTCGTTAGTTATCAGTTTATTAGTTAGTTATTAGTTTAGTTTAGCATAGTGTAACACCGTGGAGGAAGGACGGATCTTTACCCACTGTATGCCTGATCCACAGTCCGATAGGAGGACGTTTTGTTTGTATGTATAAATACCCCTTCCATCCTTGGAAGGGGTGGTGCTTTTCATTAACCTAACCTTACACTTGTTTATTTCTCTCTCTAGAAAACACCCTCTCAACTCTCTTCATCTCTCTAACAATGGCTTACTTGTTTAATCATCTACCTAGACCACCCGAATCATCAAACAACATATTATACACGATCCTACAAATGGTACCAGAGACTAGGTTTTGTTGTTTGTGATGACTCGAATGGTTCTTGTATGCGGTTTGTATTGTTCTATGATGCGGTTTGATAATGTTTTTGTGTGAATTAATGCGTTTTGGGTGATGTTTGGATGTTGAGGATGAAAATGTTGTCATGAGCAGTTTTTAAATGGTTTTCCATATGGTTTGATGTTGTTTTAATACTGGTTTTATGACGAATTATTTAAAATAGTATGCTATTGTTGGTTAATTGTTTTTAACAAGTTTTAATTGGTACTGATTATGGTATTAAAACTGCTTTTAAGTGTCTGTTGGTCAAAACGTTTTTATGAAACTGGATATGACGTTTCTTTGTTGAGGTTTTGTGTCCATAAGATGCCTTTCTTCCATGCGTTTTGTAGCAGGCTCTTGGATGTGTTTTGGCCACTTTGGGACTTGTCTTGACAAGTCCAGATACAATGCATCTAGTATGCGATTTGACTATAATAACTAAGCGATTTGTATGTATTAAGGCTTTGCGATTTGTCAACAACTGCAATTGTGCGGTTTGTCTTATGAATGGAGCGATTTGTCCAAGTTCTTTAACTTTGATGCGGTTTGTCACCAAAATCTGATGCGATTTGTGTTGATTCGTTTTGAAAATATGCGACTTGACCTTGGGTGCGATTTGTCAAAAATATGGCATGCGGTTTGTCAAAATGGTGATGCGACTTGTTAATGGTTTGAAATGAGGAAGCGATTTGTAAAAGTTGCCTATTGAAGGGTTTGTTTGGTATTGAATCAGAAGTGGTTTGTGTAAGAGAGAGAGTATGCAATGTCATCAGAAACTAATCACAAATTATCTAAGCCAGATCAACATAAACCAAATTCAATTCAACTATCAATATCAATCATCATCAGTACATCATCATCTAAGTTATGCTTCATATCTGATTACAACATCTTTGAGCACCTCAACATTCAACAAGTCTACATATCATATCAACCAAAACCAAATTAGAATATCAAGCATCTAATTTCATCTGTTACTACATCACTTTGATATATATCATCTCATGATCTCAGTTATCTTTTTTAATTAACAAGGTTCGTACACCAATCTTGAAAGAGTTACACATCATCGACCATGTTTGTGAACTATTCGAATACGTTTAAGTAAATGAATAAAACTGAAAACGTTTCATCCATTCCCTGATTCGGTTACAATCAAAAGGTGTGACCTCAGATATGCTTCATCATGATCTTATTGAAGACTTGCTTCGTTTGATATGTGAATCATGAAAGAAAGAAATAAGCAATCATGCTACTTCATTTTCTTCGATTCAATAACAGATAATTAAAGGATTCTAAGACTCAATAAGAGTTTTAATGATAGTATTCGAAATATTAAAGAAAGAACAAAACATAAAGGGGTTTCATTCTCTCTTCATGATTCGGTTATCTGGAACAACGAAACAACTAGTGGAATTAATTAAAACCTACCTTGAACCATTAAAGGTGACCTCATGCCGTGTCAAAACCCTACAACCATCCTTGTGGCTTAGATAACGAGTACATGCCATCCCTGTGGTGAAACTCATCTAATTCAAATGGGGCAGAGGAATTAAGTGAGTGTAAATTGGTGTGTGTCGTTCCTGAGATGGTGATGGGGGCCGACTAAAGAGAATAATATTAGGGTTTAGTTAATTGTATTAGGGATGATATGTGATAAGAAGAAGCAGGTTTGGTTGTGCTTGATGCTGCGTTAAGATGAGAAGCAGGTAAAGGGGGCGAACTATTTTGATTAGTTAGGGTTAGGGTTAGTGTGAGTGTTTTTAGGGCATGGGTGATTATGTGGTTTTTATACACCGAATGTTTTAGGCATTTTCTGTCAAGTGAATGGGCCAAGTTGAAGTGGGCCGACCGGGTTTTTACCTTGTTCTAACATGGACTGATAACGACGACTTTTGGACTGCACCTTCATGACGTGTGGTAATATGTGGTATCCAAAAAGTCACTTAACATAATATGACTTTATGAAAATGTCATCATATTTCTGATCGGGTATTTTTTTTAAGTGACATTCTCATAAAAGGAGTATTAGAATCGGGGCTTTAGTTGATATGTGCATTTTGTTTTTCTAACCGGGTGTTTTTCTTGATGGTCTGGACCCAAGAAGTATATGATGACTTGGATTTGAATAATGGACTGATGGGCTTTTCAAGATTTGGACCATATGAGACTTGGATAAATGAGATTTGTTGAAGAAGTTTTGATGATGATGAGATTGGGTATGATAATGAGATTCGTTGTGTTAGGAGGTTTGGTACTTTGGTATATAGATTTTCATGGATAATATTTCGTCATGGCTTGAAATTGTTTATTTGAACTAAGTTGACTACGGGGTTATTTGGACGTTATTTCTTATTTGACTTTGAAGTGAGATTTTCCGTGCGTGTTTATTTATTTTGTCTTCTTTCTTTCTACAATTCCGCGAAGATGACTTATTTGGGAATTTATTGAGTGTGAATGTGTGATAAAGATTTTGCTATTTAGTTACGGTTGTGATTCTTTCTCGATTAACCCACAACGTAGCTATCACTTCGGTGTCTCACACAGTTGAGAATGTCAAGAGGTTTTGTACATTGGGTACACCGTTTCTTTGTCACGAGGATTAGTACAAGTTTAAGTAACAAATGGGGAATTCTACTTCATGATCAAGTTTGACATATCGGGTTTACTTCACCATGTTGTCACTGCAATAGCCGACAAAATGCGTGAATGATGTGTTTACCAAAGTGTTTATTGGATAGTTGATGATATTGTTGATGTTGGATTATGAACCGTTGAAGAACCGCTGCATATTCCCCTAAAACAGATATTCACCGAAACCAAAGTTGTCTGAACACATTCAAGCTAACATTGTTTACGGTTTTGTCTTGATTTTGTAAAATCCTCGAAGAATCTATTTCTCGGTTTAAATCATAGACTTGTAAAATCCGTGACAATGGAAACATCTGGTAATTGTAAAGTGCATTTCGAGATCTATTTTACGGTTTATTCTTGGTTTTGTAAAATCCGCGAAGAAACTATTTCGGTTTAAACCATAGAGTTGTAAAATCCGTAATGATGGAACCATCACGGAGAAAGGAAAGCGTTACGGATCTTATTTGATCTTGGTGCTACGTCTACGCTTGAAGAAGGGAAAAAGGTGTACTTCATGAAATTGGATGTGTGTTTGGATATTCGTCATGGTAGTTTGGTTATTACATGGTTTACGGGTTATGTGCTTTTAACCACGGTCGGGTGAAAACCATTATCATAGTTCACTTAAAACGTCAAAGGAGGCTAGATTTGAGCTTTTAACCGTAAGATGTGACAACGGGTTAATTCACTATTATTTATTTGAGGTTGAAGTGAAATATCACGGGCGAGTGTACTTAGTATCCAAGGTATCGGGGATGGTTGGATGAAGATTCCTCATGATCCTTGTTCGAGCTTATTATCAAAAACAAAGACTTTGAAATCTAGTTATTGTTGGGTGACTTTTTCCTTTTCTTCTACCACTTGGGGGAATTGGGCTCTTATCACCACAAAATAACTATCACTTTAAGGAGTTACATTGTAGTGCTCAGTGTCACATTCAATTGTGGATTTTCAAGAGGTGATGTACATCTTATACTTGATGGTTGGTTGGATGAAGAGTATAGAGTACTTAGAGATTCAATGGAGGATGAAGTCTCGACACCGCTCTTTGTTACATATGTGCAAGTTTAAGTCACAAGTTCGGGTTGTTTTTCTTCAGGGTCAAATTCATCATATTGGGTTTTCTCCATCAGCTGTCACGACAAAGAGCCTACTGAATGATAATGGGATTGATTACAAGTTTTGCCAAGAGTAGATGAAAAGAGAGAGATTATGACGTATGAACACAACAGTTCATGCCTCGTACTCTAAAGAAAAGAAAAGTGTACGTTTCAGTGCGCTTTATCTTCAAAAGAAGAGAAATATTCTTATGACGTTTGAACACAACAGTTCAAGCCTCGTTCTCTAAAGAAAAGAAATGTGTACGTTTCAGTGCACATTATCTTCGAAAGAAAAGAAATCTTCTCATGACGTTTGAACACAACAACTCAAGCCTCGTTCTATAAAGAAAAGAAATGTGTACGCTTCAGTGCGCATTATCTTTAGAAGAAGAGAAGTCTTCTTATTTATGACCACTCTCATCAACATGCTTCATGCTTTTTTCCATGCGCTTCAGTCATCAAGTGAACCGGACTACTGATAATTACTCTTATTCCACTTGCTCAATATAATGAAGATGGCGACATCATGTGCTAATTTTACGGGGGAGAAGTGTGAATAGAATACATTTGGATGATAATCACTTGTTTAATCAAGAATGGCATTTTCGTATGCAATTCTTGAAGGGGAGAAGAAGTGTGAATTTTATGCATGGTTGATTGATATTTGAGAATATATGGTCAAACGGCTCCTAACTCATGTAAGAACCGAGCTTCTTCTTATCGGTTCATCTTCACATGTAGTTTCTTCTAAGAGCCGTTGGTTGACATCTTCACACGGTGATATGATTAAATGACAAAGTGCTTCTAGTTCTTTGGTGATTTCTTTGATGAACATCTTTCGTTCTTGTTTGATTGGGAGGGATTTTGATTTAAGGGGATTTGCTATTTACAAGTTAACGGGAATGCATTTGGTGGGAAGAAGATGTTAACTTTCTATTTCCCCAATTGGACAATCTTGAAAAGGTCGACTCTACAGTTGGTTCTACACTCTCTGCTACATGTTAGAAGACTAAAGACGAGTTGGATTTGATTATCTAAAGACTTCTTCCTAATCTGAGCATTTATCAAACAGATTATCGGTTTAGGGTAGAGCACTAATTGGGGGAGAGTGAAATGTCGAATTTAATCCCCAATTAGACTTGCTCATATTCTTCAGCAAGTTGATTCTCACAAGAGTTCAAGTGTTTTTCTCAACAGATTTCTAGTATACGGGCTTACAATATCTTGTTGATTCTGAAGTATCAAAACCAGCAAGGGGGAAGGAGACAAGCATCTAAACGCGAGTAAACTTGATGAGCTTAATACTTCTAAGTGATTGAAGATATCCCGGGAATACAAATGTCATGACCGCAGAGAAACTCAGTGTTTGACTCGTGGCTTCTAGTGTTCTTATTCCAACTATGTGGGGAAGAGATTGAAGAGTTAGTTTCTGAAGATAAAAGAGGTACACAAGTATGTGATGATTTGATGCTATCGCAATCATTAGGGAGATAAATTGTGTACACCGGGGCGCCACTGTTTCACTTGAGTGCTTAATCGGTGATTCGAGATATAATCACTTATTCGGAGTTGACATCCGCAGATTGTCATTCGCAGAGATAATCGATGATTCACCTGCTTCTTCAATGTTATTGGTTATTCTCTCTTTGGCATTCGGTACTTGGTTCTTGAGCTTCATACACTATCATCGGGAGAGAAAAGTATATATCGGGGTTATTCTTTGGCTAACGGACTTAATCTACTACTTTGATGGTATAAGATTCTTCTTCGGTATATGTGTATTCGGTTCGTGAGCTCTAGTCTAAGAGACCGATGCATCAATTCAACTACGTGGGGAAGTCGTCGTGACACCTTTGGAATGGACTGCCTGACTTCAAATGGAAAAGGAATTTGAGAAGAGGTATTTGCTGGGATGAAACGTTGTTGTTCTTCTTTTGGATGATATAACCCGAACTATGAATCTCGATGATTATTCTTAAAGGAGCAAGAAGTTCGATGATAATGGTGTGCTTCTTGTGCTGGCTAAGGAAGCTTGAAAGAAAGCTTTGAATCGCTTCGCCTAAAGGATTTTCGGTTTGGGAAGCGCCAAAGTCTCACTTTCTCGATGGTTCAATTTATTTCTTCAATGCAAGAGCCTGAAGCTTTGGTGGTGAAAGTTTTAGGGATGATGACTTCTATCTTCTACAACGGGCCGCTTCGATATCCTTATCTCGGTACTTTCGATCATCATCTTCTTAAACTATATCATCTACTCTATCTCGTATATATCTATCAAAAACAAAATACAAAAATATAAAACCAACAAAAGAAAATAGAAAATTATAAAACCAACAAAAAGCCATAAAAATCGGAAAATTTGAAAAATACCAAAATATTGTTTTTCTAAGACATGTCTTCGTATCAATAACATCTCTGTCTTAGAAATGTCATTCAACAATGGCACGGGACCATAGATGAAGTTCGGGAGAAGGTGTAAATATTTCTTTTCAAAACATGTCACAAATCAAATGGCTTGCGATTACTTGATCGTAACCGTGCTTAAAACCATGGCTTGCTATTATTTCCGATAGCAACCCGCTCTTCAAGAAAGGAAAGTGTCAGCTAAACCAAAAATTTTCAAATATTTCGTGCACTTATCCTAAAAACAAAACAAGGAAAGCATGTCGTCAAAAGACTCGTTGCTCCTACACAAATGTTTTTCCTTCTAAAAATTCTTGAAAAATATTTGTTGTTTTCAAAAATGGTGGTAAATTGTGTTGCTTGTAAATCAATCGGTTTGAGTTTTCGTAGGGATTGAAAACTCAATCAATGACTTCAGCTTTTAAACTTTTCAAAAACAAGTCATTGATTGAGGGGAGAATGTTTTCAAATCTATATCATCTAACGAGCTTTTCTAATTATCCTCGTGCTTAATTAAAAATGATATTTGCCTATGTCGAAGGACTAGGAATTTAGGATACGATTGTTAGGATTAGATTATTAGAGTTTGATAAACACATTATTCCCATCCTTTACATGATCTGATTGATATGTTGGATTGACTTTTATTCGTCGATTGTTGTTTGGGTGTTGTCGACCACCATATATCTGTATGTGTGTTCACTAACGTATGCAGGTATATTGGTATATAAGAATGTTCCCGATCCGGATCCCACAAATGAAGATGATTGGATGCCGAAAGGAAAGGGTAACTATATCTTGGGTTGACAAATGAAGAAACGGAGCTTAATTTGACTTCTCGTAGAGTTGGCATGAAAAATGCAGCGTAAGAGGTCTCATTGCATCAACAGATGGTTTCTTCATCATCAAATGAAGAAACGAAGCTTAATTTGACCTCGGTTGGCATGAAAAATGCAACGTAAGAAGTCTCAACGCTTCAACAGATGGTTTTCTTCCAAACCTCCAAAGAACAACAACAAAATCAGCTCAACCACCTAACGATCTTTGTGCAGGGATAATTGTGATGATACCATTTTTAAACAATTTTTAAATAATATTGTTTTGAAAAATGGAAAAATATTGGTTTTGAAAATAAATTGGACTCTAATTTTGGAAATCAACCGGACTTCATTTTTTAAACTTAAGTTACTCAATCAACGACTATGGTCATCGATTGAGGGGGAGAGTGATTTCAAATTAAGTATTTTCGATCAATATATCATCAAAACAAGTCCGATTTGTACAAAATAAGTGGTGATCTAAAGATTTAATGTTATGTCATGGTATGATTTTCTTTAAAACTCAAAGATCTTACAAAATAATTTTTTTCTGTTCTTGTTTGATTGTGAAATTGTTTTATTTTACTTAAAGATCTCTTAAAAGCTATCATACCTGACACTAACAATCTTTAATGTCTATAATTGGTCCTCATTAGTCAATTTCAAAAATTAAATGTTGTCACGTCTTTCCCCAAAATCTTTTAAATGATTTAAATCAATTGGGATCACAAATCTCAAAAGGTTTGAAATTTTTGATCGGGGGAGAGATCGTGATTTAAATCTCAAATCGGTTTTAAAAGGGTGATTGTTTCAAAAGCACTTCTTCCTTCATGTGCCAAACGATTTCAAATACATGATGCACATGATTGAGGAGGAGCATTTAACCTAAAACCAAAAGAGAATTTAAACCAGGCATATTTTCTTCCATGTTTTCTAAACCTATTTAAATCACTTGGGATCAAAAATATCAAAATCCAAAATCTCAAAGGATTTGATATTTTTGATCGGGGGAGAAAATGTGATTTAAATATGAAAT
Source organism: Chrysanthemum lavandulifolium (assembly GCA_022545495.1). Taxonomy (NCBI): domain Eukaryota; kingdom Viridiplantae; phylum Streptophyta; class Magnoliopsida; order Asterales; family Asteraceae; genus Chrysanthemum; species Chrysanthemum lavandulifolium. The sequence continues at coordinate 182,053,078 of CM040238.1, forward strand.
CTGATTAAAAGTGATCGTTTTGACTCAAAGTGCAGGCTGCTCTCCCATATGTGCTAAACGTTTTCATTAATTGATGCACATATTGAGGGGGGGCATTTCAAAAGAAAATAAACTATCAAGGTACAAAGGTTTCAATGTTTTATCATAAGTACCTTGATTGAGTTTTAAAGGTTTTCTCTATGGCATATTGTGATCGTGGAAGTACTTTAAAGAACTCCTGCCTCTATGTGTTTAATGATTTCAAACAACCTACGCACATTTTGAGGGGGAGAATTTACCAAGAAAATCAAATGGCTTTTTCCACGGAAATTGTGATCAAGAATATATTTCAAAGAACTCTTGCCTCCATGTGCTAAACAATTTCAAGATCATATGCACATGTTGAGAGGGAGCATTTCTAAATGATCAAAACTATTAAGGTACAAAATGCTTTGATCTCGTATCACAAGTACCTTGATTGATTTTCCAAATGATGTTTCAATTGGTTTCAAGAAGGAAAGAACAATACCAAAAGACCGACCAATTTACTTTATGCATGGTGTTATAAGGATGGTTAGGTTAAGTATTCGTTTCCACGATCCCGCCAGAGTGGAGGGATCTACCAGACAATCCACTAGATAGTGTAAAGTCCTTAGGTATGATGAAAAAGGAGAAAATGAGAATATGGGAAGAGTGCCGGCGAGACAGAGCTAGTCTTGGAATAAACCCAACAAGGTTCTAGTAATGAAGTCTCTGAAGCATGAAGGGGTTGAAGAATGAAAAAGAATTGAATGTGAAAAGGGTGAAAAGAAATAGCCTCAATAATTCAACCTTAGGCGAAACCGGGTTCAATACATACGCCATGGTGGTTACTAGGTAACACTGGTATTGAAGACAAGGCGGACCTAAAGGACGATCCGCACCTAACTTCCCAAGCTACTCAAGTTCATCTTAAAAGGACTTGTTTCATCCTCTGGGAACCTACATAATCTATCGACTTTCTCTTAGAGAGTTTTGATATTGAAAAGGAGACCTCTCCCTAGTCTCCAGATAGGAACCAAATATGCACAATTGAGTCTAGAGCCAAGAGATCATCCACAATATCTCATTAGGACACAAAATTAATGAATACTTGCTATTTCACACAATGTGGAAAGTAAGTATATATTGAGAGTCCCACGATTATCCTTGTGGTATTGCGAACATCCGAGTGATGATAAATATTCACGATGAAGATGGAAATCCTTCTAGAGCCAACATCAAACAAGCTCTTGGTGGGTGACATGAGATCTATCCTATAGATCAAGCTTGTGACAACTGATGTAAACGATGGGGCTTATTCACTCTTGAATCAACCTTGGTCCAGAAATGAATTGACGAATACTTTTGGAAAACCGTTCAATGTGCAAATCTTCTTTTCTCAGCACATCAAATGTGTACTCATGTTTTCAAACTCAAAAGTATCTCGATTGAAAAAATACTTTTGGAAAAACCGTTCGATGTGCGAATCTCTTCTTTTCACTAAGCGTCGAATGTGTACTCTTTTCAAATACAAAAGTATTTTGATTGAAAATTGATCTTTCTCATAAAACCTTCGTCGATTGCAAAACTCTTCTTCAAGCAAGCACGCGATTGTTTTCAAATCAATTTTCATCAATCGGTGAATCTCAATTCGTTGGTTCACTCGCTCCGCGTTGTCTTCTTTGAGACGTTCCGGTTTGAGAAGCGGCTAGAAACGGTGTGAAACCTCGCAAGGAGATTCTTGAATTATACCGATCACGAAGCGATACTTGATCATCAATGGGAACCGTGGGTCGTATACCTCAATTCAACGAAAGTGATCAAAGACACTTTCGTGTGTTTTATTGCTAATTGTTGTTTCGGTACATTTGGACGGTTGCGGTGATCATAATTGAGAGTCAATCCAAACCGCATGCTCGCATCATCCACACTTAATTGAAGAAATCATGATTGGTGCATATCTACATAACTCGGTTCTAATATTTTATACTATGCTTCTACTATGTCTGCAAATATCATGAACCAAAGAAGCTTCCGCTACTACGATGGAAAGATGTCATGATCCCGAAAGTGTAAGCATGTCGGTCCAAAAGTCACAAAATCACATGAAGGCAACACAACAAAAGGGTGATCCGAGATTTTTGCCGGTGATGATCTCAATGAAAGCTCAAGATCATCAAAGATGTGGATCGATTAAAGGCCTCCACTAAAAGTACAAATCAATACGGACTTTGAAGAATCGCTACTAAAGCATAAAGATTGCGGAACTTGAAGAATTGAAGTCTACGAGCTCAGAACGAAAGACAAAGATTGAATGCTAGGATGCAAAATGTATTTCATGGGGTGACCTCCCTTAGGGGGAGATTGTTAGGAATTGGAAATTCTATGTTAAAGTGTCGGTCACCCCAATTATGGTTTAGGTATATGTTAGCTCGTAGACGTGTCGTTAGTTTCGTTAGTTATCAGTTTATTAGTTAGTTATTAGTTTAGTTTAGCATAGTGTAACACCGTGGAGGAAGGATGGTCTTTACCCACCGTATGCACGATCCACGATCGATAGAGGACGTTTTTGTTGTATAAATACCCTTCCATCCTTGGAAGGGTGGTGCTTCATTAATCTAACCTTACACTTGTTTATTTCTCTCTAGAAAACACCCTCTCAACTCTCTTCTCTCTAACAATGGCTTACTTGTTTAATCATCTACCTAGACCACCCGAATCATCAAACAACATATTATACACGATCCTACATATTAGATATGATGGATAAGTTTAAATTAAAATTGTCTCATTACTTGTTATCTTATATAGATTTGGAGTTACAGAATCTCAACAAAAAAAATGTGGTGGTTTAGTGGTTAACATACCACATAACATATGCATGGTCTTGAGTTCGAATCCATGCAGGCATTTTTTTGGCAAAAAAAAACATCCGAATTATTAATGGAAAAACTGATTAGGTGGCAAAAATATTGCTTAGGTGGACAACAAATGATTATGTGGCATTAAATTGAATTACATGGCATTGAGGTGACATTTGTGGAAAATGCCTCATGTTATATATATATATATATATATATATATATATATATATATATATATATATATATATATATATATATATATATATATATATATATATATATATATATATATATATATATATATATATATATATATATATATATATATATATATATATATATATATATATACTACTGAGGCCTAGCGGCAATGGGTTTCTAGCGTCGATAATTAATGATTTGTGATATTGTGGTTAGTATTTTGTGTAGCGTTTAAAATAGAACGTGAACCGATGAAAATACAATTGCAAACGGTTGTATTATACGATAACTAAAGTCTAGACAAAATTCTTAACATCTATCAAACAACATATAAAAACATTTAATGAAAATGAAAGTAACATTACATCAGTTATGAGATAAAAACTAACAACACACGTTACTTGTCGCCTAAAAACTAACAAGGATGGGATTAATGATGTCGTTGTTAAGAAGAACGCAAGTACCAAAAGTAGCATGAATGTGATTAGCCCAAAATTAATATAAAAAATGGTCTAATTTTGGCTATTTTGTAAAAGATTTTGGCACATTTAGCCCTATTTTTTTGGAATGGGCGTATTTAGCCTATTAAAAAGTTAAATGTGCACTAACGGCCACATATTTTCTCTTAATTGTAAAACATTATAATCGTTTTTGAAGAAAAACTTATATATATAAAGTATATTTATATACCGATAGATCGTTTTGTGTTAAAAAAATTTATGGGTTCTAAACGAAAAATAATAAAAGTTTGAAGATTTGGGGAGTAAACATAATGTTTTGAAACCTGGTTCGACACGGATGGTTCAACCGGTTGAACCGTTCCCGTCGAAAAACGGGTCAATTTAAACCAAGTCAACCCGACAAGTTGGATCAAAACGGGTCAAATTAAACAGGGTCAACCCACCGAGTTTGAAGCGTCCCGGGTCAACCCGGTTTCGATATGTATTAATAGTTTCAAATTTTCACTTTTTAGTTTTTGTTTTCCTTTATATATAGTATAGCGAGGTACCAGCGCTTTGGCCATGGGTACCACATGACGATTAACTGGAGAAATAGATCTCGATGAGACATGATTCACCGGTTTGTATAGATTTCAACGGTCCTCTAGTTCGTTTCGGATGATCTGTTATTGGTTAGCGGAACGTGGCAAACACGGTTCCTGTTGAACCCGCTAGTCCGATCCTATTTTCAAAACTATATGTACCATCAACTTGTTAGCTTGTATGAAGCTTTGTGTGTTTTATTAATTTGTATAATGTATAATAATATGTACTTTTCATTTTAGGGTGTTTTAAAGATAACATTAATTAGTGTGTTTAATTATTTTATATTTAGAATTATGTTGTAGCTTGTTTAAATTCTACATTGTGAAAATTTTATTGTACTTTTTAGTAAATGATATTTTAATTGGTTTTTTTAATTTGGTAGATATGCTTTTAATTGGTTGTACAATGTGAATAAATTATTGTACTTTTAAGTAATGTGGTATTTTAATAAAAGTATTAATTACACAATATATTTCCTCACTTTGACTTTCAACTTTTTCACTTTTCAAGGTTTGACCGCTTTTTCTATTATATGTAGTATATATATATATATATATATATATATATATATATATATATATATATATATATATATATATATATATATATATATATATATATATATATATATATATATATATATATATATATATATATATATAGGGGTGAGATCAAATATAAAGAAGATTTTTGGTAAAAGAATAAAATGATTTTGACCTTTGATTTAAAATTAATGGCTGAGATTAACTATAATCCTAACTAACTATTTAGGGTAAAAAAGTAATTTCTCATTCTAACTATAATCTTAATTGCTAACAACCTATATAATAAAACTTCTTCCCTCCACACAAAAACACACCTCGCTTCTTCTTCAATCCATAATTTCTCTGTTCCCCTTCAACCACCTAGGCGGTGAACCTAATCGTTGTAGTGTAGTATTGGGTATGCCTCGGGATTGATATCGTTCTCAGGGAATAGGAATGCTAGCAAGAAATGTATGTCGAGAAGGTGGGGTTGAGGATGATTCTTTTTATCTTTTTATTGGTTTTTTAGAAAGCTAAGGTAAAATCTCGGGGCAATTGGTTGGAGGGTGGTATTTCTACCGATTACTCTACTTGTCTAATTATCTAATTATCTAATTATCTACTACTACATGTAGTCTTATGTCTATTTGATGTATGCTCGTATGATGATTAAAAATGTGTTTACCTAGATAATATTACTCCCTACTTATCTTTTATTGGTCGGTTGAATTGTCACACCTTATCTTAACGCGTTGTATTCCTAAGGTCATATGGTATGCATAATCCCTAGTTCTTTGAGGTTATCTTTCGGGTTTAGCCTATAAAATCCGCAAGCCCTTAAGCTATTTCATTCATAAGCCTCACTTTCACAAAGAATACTCAAGCATTAAACACAACGAATGATGCCCAGTTTCACTCCTAATCCAATTTAAAATTAAGATAAGAAACAACCTAACAATAATTAATAACTAGGTTTCATAGATCTAAGCAAACACACAAGAAATTTAGCTAGACATAGTAAACAAGCAAGCATACACACAATCAATTGAAGACATAATGATACTTTGGACTAAAACACTTATCTTGATGTGTAAAATAGGGTTTGGGACCCTAAGATACTGTCCAAATCGGACTACAAACGTTTAGGGTTTTTCTCTCCAAAAGTCTACCTCTTTAAATGCAGAAAAATCGCATTCTATATATAGATTTACACTTGCGACGGCGTCACCTTTTGGATGGGACGCCGTCAGCTCGCTGTCATTAGGGTTTCGTCTTGGCCAAGTCATCGATGGGACGGCGTCACCTTAGAGTTGTGACACCGTCAGTCTTCAATTGGGACGTTGTTTTGATTCTGGATCTGGGTCGTCTGAGATGAAAAGTCTGAGTGACGCCCTTCTTCTTCACAACGTGCACCGTCAGGTTATACGAACAAAAATTCCACTGAGCCGTCTGGTGCATGTTTTGATCAAGTCTTTATAGAGGGACGGCGTCGCCCTTTGATTGGGACGCCGTCAGGTTCAGTTTGAGCAGCTTGAGTTGCTTCGATCTTGACTTTGTCATTTTCTTCATGTATTCCCTCCTTTTCGTCCAAATGTGCTTCATACCAGCATTTTGCTTCCAAGAAACCTAAAAAGTGAAAAGGAACGAAATTAAGAAGTAACGGATATAAAAGTGATCGATTAAGGGCTTAAATGACCCCCTAAAAACGTACGTTTTAAATCCTTATCAATCATGCAGTAGGCCATCCCATAGAGCTCATATGTCTTGACAAGAGTGAGCCAGCTATTTGCAAGTACTGTGGTTTACGCTATGTTCAAGATCACCATCACTAGACTTGTCCTAAAAAACAGTGTTGACTCTGCGTGTTCATGCTTTGTACTTGGCAAGTCCAGGCTTTTGTGTTACATTTTCTATTTTAGTAAAATGTTGTACTACTGAAACCTTTATGATGCTTCTTGGCATGCATTCAAATAATGATTCGATAAGTGTATTCAATTTCTAGTGGGGTGTATAATTTGATATTAAAATGACTTTCTTAATCTTTTTTTTTTCCCGAAGCGAATAAGTTTTCTCAATTATTTGCAAGAGTATACCAGATACAAAGATGGCTTTTAGTGTAATTTAAATCAAAGTTTGAGTTCATTATATCTGAAATTATATTCATCAGTAATACATAGATTTAAATTCTGTAATTTGTTACAAATATGCTAAAGGCTCTGATTCAGATAGCTCCTATGAACGTTAGTTTGCCTACAAAAATCAAAAATTGCACTGACTGAATGTAGTACAGCTAACAGAATTGTACTGTCATCGCATTTACCTGAAGTCTATATAATACTTAAAACAGTATCTAGTCTAAAACTCTTGTTTAGTGCATGCTAATTCGTATTGTTTGGATGATATTGATATAACATAATTAATACAGTATCTCATCTAAAACTCTTCTAAATCGTTTCATTCAACATAAATAACCACTGTATACTTTTCGACATAAACAATAAATCGTTTCATTCCACAGAAGTTCATTACAGCATAAATTTCATTTGGATCAACCAACTCGTTTCAACCGATTATCACAAATAGTCGTCTCCATGGAAACTATTTTGACCCATTAGCAGACCAATGCCAACATAAAGTTATTCAAGTTTCAATGAAAATACAACATTTTGTGTTACATTACATAATACATATTACAAATCCTCTACAGGACATGCTACAGAATTACAAATTATCAGATAAATGAGTCTAAATACAAGTCCATTAACACTACCCTTTAAAAACCAACTAGTATTAGACTACAACAATTGATACATGAACTAAACTTTAAATGTTACAGTAACATTTTCTAGTTAGCTACATACTAGCCATGCTTTAAGAATCTGTCATATTCCCTGGCCCTGACTCGTCTGCTGAACCTTCTGTTTCTTGTCCCTATTTGTTTTGGAGTTGGGCTTTTTAGGGTCGCTGGTGTTGGAGTTGCCGTGAGAAGCAATGACATCGGGCACCTCTGTGAATTCATCTTCAATGTCTTTTTCTTTTTCCTTTGACATCTGAAGCACAACGAAAACGAAGGTTTTTGGTGTCTGGCATATCATCGTTTCATAGCTAAAAATGCATGAATGCTTGATACAAAACTATTATCGACCTACATATTAATGCACATTTAGCATGTCAATTTTACTACAACTAGCGAAAAGTAACGGCATATATAGTCCATTTTTATGCGCAAAAGAATGTTATTTCACATAACTCACAATTGCCCATACATATCGCACTTTTACTAACTTCTTACAAAAATTAATGCACATTTAGCCCATTTTTAATGCACGAAACAATGTTATTTCACATAAAACACGATTACAAAAACATATCGTACTTTCATTAACTTCCTACTAAATTAATGCACATTTAGCCCAAATTTTAATCATAAAACAGTGTTATTTCACATAACACGCGATTACTAAACATATCACACTTTTACTAACTTCCTACAAAAATTAACGCATATTTAGCCAATTTTTGTAATTAACAAAACAATTTTAACCATATATCACTAATGCATAGTAAACATAACAGAGGGTAACTTTCTAAGATTCATCACTTTATACAATCGCATTACTAAAACCCAATGCTGATTTACACCATTTTTAGTGCACAAAACCATGGTTTTTCAAACATTAGCATGCTCTTTAACTAAGTAGGTCACCTTTTAACTTCCTATGAAAATTAATGTACATTTAAACAATTTTTAATGCACAAAATAGAGTCATTTCAAACAATAGTCTACTGATTTCCTAAGCATGCCACCTTTTCTAAATTCCTATGAAAACGGATGCATATTTAGACCATTTTAATGCACGAAATAGTGTTATTTCACACCATAGAGTGTTGATTATCTAAGCATGTCGCCTTTACGAACTTCGTATGAAAACGAATGCACAATTAGACCATTTTTAATGCACAAAATGATTCCAAACAATAGCAACCAATCCAAACACCCCTAAATAAGTGAGACGGATCATGATAACTGCAAAGAAGTCAGCCCAAGTTGAAGGTTGCTAACCAATCTCAAATCCTCCCTATCTGTTAAGTTCCCATGAGATGATGCTACATTATCATTGGCAGTTTCTCTTCACCGTACAATTTGCCATCCTTATTGCTTGTAAGCTCCAATGTCTCATGGTTTGAGCCACTAATCAATGTACAATCAGGTGCTAAGGTCGCTTATGGTCTACAAACTTCAGTAGCTCTGCTCGAGTTGAAGAGTTCCAAATAATCTTTCACCATAGTATACCATTAATAACAAGTGAAAATTTACAAGTTTGTACCTCTGAGATATCACTCATTTCCAATAAAACTGATATCATATGATGATCATTGACGACCGATCAGAAAATTAATCCAATTGTTTCATATTTTACTAATTTCCAACACCTATCATTACGCCTAGTCAAAACTAATTCTCGTTTAGCCCATGTTTAATGCACAAAAAACGTGAAAGTCTTAGCCAAGAACACGCTGATTCCAACGCCTATCACTATGCCTAACTTCCTGTGAAAACTAATGCTCGTTTAGCCCGTGTTTAATGCACAAAAACGTGTAAGTCTTAGCCAAGAACACACTGATTTCCAACTATATCTATATAATTTTGCCAAAACTATATCTAAATCAAAAACTGTATATAATTTGGTAGGGTTCAATTTTCTTTGCAAATTCGATTCGGTTACAAATTTGATTCGATTTTTTCAGCCCGGTTTAGTTCTTATGCTGATAACCCAATTTGTGAACACCCTGTTAGCTTTATTCACTTGTCCACATGTCGATTCCCATTTCCCCATATAATGATGCCACTATTCAACAATCATAACTAAATATAGCAGAATCGATATGAAAGTAAAGATATTTATACCTCTATTTAAACATGATAGATTAAGATATCTAAGTTCATATAAATCTCCAACATTATAAGATTGCCTAGTCATCAAAACATAACACACGAACCAGATATCAAAGATATTAAGCATGGCATTTCCAGTCAACTCTTAGATCAAACTTGCAGTCTGACCCACTAATGGTGCCGACGCCGCAACCCGAAGGTTGCGACTTAAATTTGCAACTATTCTTCATAATCACTTCCCCAGATTTGACATCCTCCAAGTATGCTTTAATTACAAGCAAACCCTTGGTGGGTACAGCCACTAAAGACTTTATCAGCTGAATCACACCATCCTCTAAAACATGATTGGGTAGAAAGAGTAATGACATGTAGTTATATTTACGTGAAGGTAGACATTGACATTGAGCAAGAAAGTCATCGCCATAATAGGCAAGTATATACCCACGTACTTCACGACCAGGTGTCGTGGTTTCAAACTTTACCTCCAAAGAAGCATCGATTGCATCCTTTAACAGAACGTAATACAAAAGTGTAGATCCTTCCTCCCCTGAAATATCAAGAACACCACATGCACCATCTGATTTCTTCTCCCAAAATCTGAGAGGTCTATTTCTATCTTGTGATTGCAAATTTGATAACACGCGTCCTCGTTCTTGGCAACATAGAGTTCCATATGAACCTCAATAGAGGAAGAGACCGGGACTGAATAACCACTACTGGGATTCCTGAGGTATACAAGCCCCGCTTCAACCCCCACGTCGGTCGGGATTATGGGATCACACCATTTATGGTTGAATAAAGTTACATGAGCAAAGTCAGGCTCAAAAAAGTGAGATTCCACATCTGATGATAGTAAACCGTACTTGTCTGATACTGAAATAACCCCAAACACTTTACCCACTTTATCAGACCCAAAATGTGCTGCAGTACAGGTAAGAAACGAAAGGAGCTCAAACCGAGAATTTCTTCGTGGATCCCTGATGCAAATCAAAACAACGTCCACAAATTAAAAACAAAAGTTACAATCATCAATACTTACATTGTGTTGCAACAGTGAGCAAAAATTATGCAATAAACATAGAGAGAGGACTTGTTTGTTTTCAACAGTTGTATAGCACTATGTTAGGCAAAGTCCTTGTCCTATATATACAGTAGACATGAGAAACACTAATGAATTTCTAAGAAGTGCCTTAAAAAGAACATACTCTCTATTCTCGCCTTTCGCAACAACTCATTTATGTTAATTCTAACTCAATTAATTCCAACACCAAAGCAAAGATTAATAAAAAGTAGGAATTTTAATTTGTTTTATTTCAATGGGTCAATTTCATACATCCCCTTAAAAAGCTCTCTAATTTCATTTATACCCAACTCAATTGTTAGATATCATATATACCCATTAAATACATTTGAAATATCAAATCTGCCCAATTACCTAAAACATTTTATAATATGACCGGTATACCCTATTTTTAAATTTTTTATCAATTACTTATTTACCTAGGTAAGCTTTACGTTAACCTAAAACAATACTCAACCGAAAGAATTATGAGTTCCAACAAAAAGCACTTACCAATCCACATAATCAAACAAATAAAAAATAACAAAAATAAAAATGTTTAAAACTTATCAAAACCAACAATATCTCAAGTAACATAATACTTGTTTGACAAATTCATAATCTGACCTATTTCATTGTTGCATGACCATCAGTGGCTAAACGTCGGTTTAGTTTTAACGGTACCTACTAAGTGAAAAGCATGCTATGTTAAGAATATAATGAACATTTAAAATAAATTACTGTGAACTCTCAAACTCTTGCGTTTCAAAATGGAGGGTTTTGGCCTTTTGGTGCTCAATAAAACAAGGGTAGAATTGTCCCTAATTTAAAGAAAAAATAAAAAAAATAAGATTAGATATATATGAAATTAGGGAGAACTTTAAGGTGATAAATGAAATTCTCTCTATTTTAAAAATCAAAAAACACATTACCTACAATTTTAACCAAACACTGTAAAGTTAAAACTAATAAAATTGTTAAAAATATATACATAAGTTTGATTTTATTTATATAAGATATTACAATTATTGCAAAACGGCCAACCTTCGGAGTCATTTTCAAAGGCATAATGAAAAGGTACGATACTTCATGCAAAGAACCCGATATTTGACTTAAATAGCATAAAATGACAATAAACTTAGCATAGAAAAATCAATTATTTTGAACATAAAAACGCTAGTTACCTGCCATTTACATCCACCAATCGTTTCAAGCGTAAAATGGTAATCTCAATGGCAGAGGGTCACTGATAACTCACTTGCTTTGGGAGAGACTGATCCGGAAAGAATGGGGATGTCTACACGAAAAAGAAGTTTAAAATTGGTTATAAAATGTGGAATTGTGAATAACTTTGTTTTTTATACTGGTTATGATATGGTAACTAGTTTTGCTGTTATCTTATACTGGTCATTAAATGATTCAATAAGTTTAAAACTGGTTATTGAGAAATATTAAGCTATGGACTTATTCAGTAGTATGGTAACCAATTTTAATGTTATCTTGATACACCCAAACCAATCTAGATAAAATAACTTAAACCCAAAACTTAAATAATTCTCAAATAACCCCTCAAAAAACAAGAGAAAAAATCCATGGTTTATGAACAAAAATTAGTCCCCATAAAAGAATCCAGGGGAAAAGAACCCAACCCGAGAAACCAAAAAAAAAAAAAAGTTACTAGATAACGCATACCGGAGTGATCCCCAAAAGATGAAAGCATCTTTCCATTACCACTGCAGTTGCCTCACACAGCAATAATGTGCTCATATCCATAACAGACCCTGCCTGCCAAAACTTTCCAAATTAAACCTTTTATAATTGGGACAAAAATAGTCGCATATACCTTTTAAAAATCAAATAATTTTAAAAAAGACCAACTTTGGTTTGAGAGAATCACAGATTACCCCTTTATAATCACGACAAAAATAGTCACATATACCTTTTAAATATCAAATTATTTTTTGTAAAAAAATAACTTCGGTTTGAGAAAATCAGAAATTAAATTCAGTATTGTATGAGAAAAAACATATGTATGTACCTTGCACACACAGGAATAGTAACGGTTGAATTTCTTTGATAAATCATAAAGGTAATCACATAGGATGTGTGGCAGCACAGATAAACAAGAGCGACCACATCTTTACCGTGGATCTAAAGCTGCTGCAAGAGCCATTAGTAGATGGACCTCACCCAATACTTATCGAACTTGTTCTTCATTTTATTCACCATTTTTGAATGAATTCATTCTTATCATCTTTCTTTCCATCCAAAACTTGTTTTACCTTGAAAACTTCACAAAGAAATAAGTTTGATGTTGGATAGTCGCTTCGGATATAATATGTGTGACATTGTTGAACACCTCTAAGATCTCACCGTCTGCTCTACCTTCACCCAATCATCCTTTAAAGGACATGAATCATAATCGAATCTCTTTCTTCATATTTAGGGAAAACTTCCTTGAACTTATAAGCACCAACAAGCATCTCATATGTTGAATTCCAACGGTCTTGCAATCTAAAATCGGTTTGTTGTTAGGTAATTTCATTTGTTGTGCAAGATCGGTAAATGTCTTTGTCAGGTGCTTCACTTGCATTGATGAAAGATATGCTATCTCTCACATTTTTATCACCAACTTAATAGTTTCCAAACCATCTTGGGCAATGAGATTAAGTATATGTGCACAACATCGCACATGAAATAATCTTCCACCACATATGAGTTCTATCTACCTCGAAAATTCTTCTTAGATTTTTAATAGCATTATCATTAGCAGACGCGTTATCCATTGAGATGCTATATATTTTGTTCTCAATGTCCCACTCCTGAAAGCACTTATACAAAGCATCTGAAATGTCAATTCCACGATGTGGAGGAGGAACATGCACAAAGTTAAGTACCCATTTGTTTAACTTCCAATCGTTATCCAAAAAATGACCTGTAACCACCATATAACCAATCTTCTGACATTTTGATTTCCACATATCAGTCGTCAAGCTAATCGAGTCAATGTTCTTAAGCATCTCTTTCAGCTTTGTTTTTTGATTCTCATAAACTTTGATGCAATCAGTCTTTCTTTGTTATACGACTCAATCCGATGCCATTGTGGTATTCCTACCTTCATCATAAAGTCAAACCCCCTCCTCGACAATAGAAAAGCTATGTTCATGCATCAAAATCCAATGAGCAATAGATTCTCGCATCTAATATGATCATACTTCCCATTTACTATGGCGGTGCAAGGCCGGGTTCACTACTACCGACATTTGAATGATCGAGTGGAAGTTAGCGACCCTTGTTTTTGCATTATGATCTTCGCATTTGACAATGGTCCTTCAAATGCCTATTTAGTGTCGTGGTGGTTCCACCTTTGGGATATGCCAAAGACTACCACAATGATTGCACTTCATCTTGGTTATACCATTTTTCACTACTTTTCGAATTCACTCCAAGCTTTAGCTTTTTAACCTTTCAACCTTTGGCTCCTCATCGCCACCGTTTGTTTCCTTTTATTTGCTTGAAACTCTTCATTACTCTTATCTTCGTCACCGATCAACGGTTCACCTTGATTCATGGAAGGGTTAAATGTTGAATCATCAGCACAATTGGATCTTGTGTTGTTGACATCGATACTCTTCGAGGACCTGGAAAGAAAGTTAAAAGTATTAATACAATAATGAAATTTACATAATCATATTAACAAGATTAGTAAAATTTACAAAATCAAACTTTTCACTTTGTTTTTTCTTCTACGTTTGTGAAATGTCTTCATATAGGCATTTACATTAGTATTAAATATTTACCCCAAATGTTACAACTTCAAATGGGATTATGTTTATTCAAAAAAATAGTAAAAGTTCATTATGATATTGTCTTACCTCAGTAAACTCGAGTAATCGGAATCCCAAAATACGCTCTTCACCTTTTACCCATCCTTCATCCCTCCCCAGTATTAACTCTGATGCCTGTTGCAGCACACATGTATATCCACATGTATATCCGTTAACTTAATTTTTAGGAGCAAGAAAGCAATATTATTGGTCCAAAATGAGAAAGTTGGAACAAAACTGAAACGAAAAGAAATTCTTACCTTCTTTAACTCATTGATATTTTTACGAGAATCATCAGTAATTCTACGAATTTTGGCTTGTGTATTTAATAGATACACGAAAGTATTTCCCTATATATTAAAAAAATTGAGTAGATCATGAGAACACAAATATATAATAGCATAACAACAAGAACATCATAAACTTACCTCTTCTTTAAGCATCTCATCATTGATATTGAATTTTAATTCGTCCAATCTATGGTGTTTCAGGAATACATACCTGTTAAGAAGACAAAACCCAAACCATTGAGTATATGAGTACAAAAATTTGACCTATAAGTAGGTTATCTTGTTATGAAACAAAGGAAATAGCCGGTGTAGATAGCGTTAACTTCAAAATATAAAAGTTTGGAAATAAAAACTTTGACTACAGCAAGTTCATAGGATACTAACATTTACCACTCTACTTGTATGTATTAATATTGATAGCATAAGTACAATAAGGATAAAAGTTATGATAAAAGCATGAGAATCTTACAATAAAACACAATCTAAAACTGCTTCAGGAGTATATCCAAGCAACATAGCATCCTCGGCTGATAAAAAGAAATTGTGAAATTTAGCCATTTTAAAATCGATCCCATTATTATATTAATGGGTTAACAAAAATATAATAATGGTAATCCCATCATTTATTCACGAAAATAAATTAAGAATTAATGAACAATATCTCATATACCTAGCTCCGCTGCCACATGAGTTTTAGCTTTGTCTAACAACTTATCTTCAAGTTCAGTACTGCAACTTCTATATCCTGCATAACTTGTTCTGGCGGGTTTGTGCCTATTACTTTTGACATGCTCTTCGAGTTTAGCAGCCTGGAAAAAGAACTAGTCAATTTCTCATCTTTTTTTTTAACATGCTAACAGCTGCTGCTGTGTAAAAGTTACTTACGGTAAAGCAAATTTCAATATACTCTTGTTTCCATACAGGAGTCAAGTATACCATCCAATCTGCTCTTTGCAGTCCATACCTACATATGACAGAAAATTTAAAAGCCACTGTTCATATAACATTGGTGAACGGTTTAGAATAAAATCACCAGATAAAACAAATCTATTACTAGCCAATTCATACAGATGTTTTCATAAACTTAGCAAGTAAAGTACCACAAAGCTAAGAGAACTTTATAAGCATTGTCGAAATCTCTCTGAGCCCTGTCTTGTCTTTCTTCTTTCAGAAACCATCTATTCAACACTTTTTGAGCCCTTTCCCTCTGAAGTAAATGGAAATATAAACTCATAAAGTGCAAAATATGCCGATTTTATATCAAATAGACGGCGAATGTAGTGTTTTCATAATATATATATATATATATATATATATATATATATATATATATATATATATATATATATATATATATAGGCAGAGATAAAACAATTATAATATAACAAAGATTGATATGTACTTTAGAGCGTGTGGCGAGATAGTAGGATGACCGACGGTCACATCAACTTTAGAATACTTAAGCATACTCATCAGCGTGTATCCAATAGCGTCGTCGAAACAAATCCACATGCATTTCCTCGTCCAATGAGGGATAGTCTACAATCACCCTTTCCACAGGAAGTTTTGGTGCCCATGAATCTATACCATCTTTTAGCATCTTGTGAATGCTCTGCAAGGAAACACGAAGAATCCAAGTGAAAATTGTATTGTCTGTTACAAAAGAGTAGGAAAAGAAAAATAAAATACCTTTGCAATCCATTTCCCTGATAACTCTATAGTTACAAAACCAAGATCATTTATGGAGGGTGTTCCCTCTATCATGTCAGATTCCGGAAACTTTTCCTTGATTCTCTATGATAATAAAAGAACACACCGAAACATGTAATTACAGTTAAAAAAACATAAGTATATTCAAAAGCCATGGTTGACAAAAAATATTATTACCTCTCCAACCTCTCTTGGTCCTCCATGTAAGGGTCTTAATGTTCTTGCACCGCTGGTTCTTAATCTAGGCCATATCCACAAGGCATTTTGGCTGTAATCATTCAGAAGAAAAAAGTAAATGTATATGTTACCTATCAAAGAAAGTAAAATCGCACAAATATCAGAAGCAACATATACCATTCATAAACACCATGCATCCCTTTTTGGCAAGTATATAGCATATGCTCTTGTTTTAAGTCGGTTTCATTGTTCTTTATTTCTTCTTGAAAACGCTTCAGTGCGGTTTCAAATGGCTTTGAGATTTCTTCTTGAAGACTCCATCTCTTGCATTCCTGTATTACAAAACCAGAGCCATTGTCTTAACTGTGTAAATTCATATATATATAAATAATGTGTACATTAATGACAGACTTACATCAGGAGCTCTCATTGTTATTGTAGAATGGGCCCACTTTAAGACTTTCCTCCTAGGTTCCTGTAATACGAACTGGTAAGATCATCTAAACTGTGTAAATTTATATAAAAAAAATGATAATGTGTAAGTTAATAGTAGACTAACATTAGGATCTGCCGTTCTCGATATAGAACTTGGCCACTTCACAAAACTCCTCTCGCCTTCCTGCATTACAAATTCAGTGCCATCATTTCAACTGTGTTAATTTATATTTAAATAACAAACATGATAATGTGTACACTAACAATAGACTTACTTCAGGAACAAGAATAGCTGCGAATTGTATTTTAGAAGATGCCCACTTTAACAATCTCTTACATTCCTGTATTACAAAACCAGTGCCATCATCTTAACAAATTTATATAGAAAAACATGATAATGTGTTAATAATAGACTTACATCAGGATCTGCCATTGCTTTTCCTGTAGAAACTGCCCACTGTATGAAGTCCTGCCTTTCCTGTGGTACGAAACAAGTGTCATTATCTTAACTGTGTAAATTTATAATTAATAAAAATTTTAAAAAAAAAAAAAAAAAAAAAAAAAACATGAACATGAACATTAATAGTAGACTTACACCAGAAGTTATTCTATCATGCGACCAGTCCTGTAATACAAAACCAGTGCCATCATCATCTTAACTCGTAAATTGTGTTAAAAAATAATAATAAATAATAATAATGTGGATGTTGACAATAGACTTACATATATTTCTGGTATTGTTGTAGATGGTACCATTGATGGTATAGAAGAACCGATTATATTTGAAGTACAAGGTGCCATTCTAGCTGATGTAGAAGGTGACAATGGACTTATATATATTTTGTTCCTAGTGTTGGTACATAAGGTGTCACTGATGGCGTAGATGGCCTTGTCGTTAATGTAGAAGGTACTGCACGCGTACCAGACCCGTTATTAATTTTCGTTCTCTTACTTTCCTGTAATACAGAATACAATGCCATCAGTGTAAATTTATAAATAAATAATTCAATCTTGATTTCTTTGACGAAGATGGCTCCATCTGGTAACAAACATGTAAGAACTAATTATGTTACCAAAATAAGAGTAACAAGTATTCCCTGTACTACTAATTTCTTATTTTATAATAAGGAAAGTGAATATGGGGTAGTTAGACATTTAAGCTTACATGAAAAAACCCGTCATAAATACATTGTTTTGACCTATTACTTGTATCTATTTTTCAGACCACCTTGTGTTTGAATATAAGTTCATTTTTATCGCTCATCTTCATGATTACAAAACAATAAGACGAATACAAATTGTCTCGAATATATAATGGTGAGCTGGTCTTATTTTATAAATCAATTGCATTGCAAAATTGAAATCCATTTTGAGATGTATTTGGGAAATTTAGTTTGAGGTTAAAAAAACAAAACTACCTAGTCGACGTATTTTTGGTGGTTTTTCTTGTAAGCTTAGATGCTTAGCAACCTCATATTCAGGGGTGTTTGTTTAAGCTTATTTATGGGCTTATATGTTTTTGGCTTATGCTTCATAAGCTCCAGTTTTTTTGGCTAATTTTGGCACATATGGGCTTAGATAAGTTTAGGGGGTGTTTGTGTAAGCTTATATGTGGGCTGATTAGCTTATATAATGTCGGCTTACACTTCATAAGCCTCAAATTCAGCTTATTTCGAGAGTTATGAGCTTCTTATATAAGCCCATAAGTCTCAAAATAAGCCAGAAAAATGAGGCTTATAAGCCGAAATCATATATAAGCTTATACAAACACCCCCTTATTATGTAATAAAAAACTTATATTTCAAAATAAGGTTAAAAAAATTGAGCTGGAGAAAAATAAGACGAAAAGAGATAAGCCCGTAAATAAGCTTGAACAAACACCCCCTCACTTTCCTCTTTTAATAACAGATGATGATAAGCACCAAAACAATTAATCAATAAATAACTCTGAAATTAAAATTATTACCGAAAGATTGATCAACAGCTTCAGCGATTGATGTTGATAAAAATGAACAAACACGACTTATTAGGTTTTGTTTCCCCTTTTAACGATGCTACTTGACTTGTGCTGGACTTTTCTCCTGCAAAGCGAGCTATGGGCTGGGCTTTTCGGTTTTGATTTTGGGTAATTTCGTGTGCGGTCAAATTTTATGTGTTTATTTTTTGTCTATTATTTTTATTTTTTATTTTTATAAGTATTTTGTATGTAAATAGTCTTCATACATACGATTTAGAAATGTGTTCTCATAGGACCAAAATAGCGCCCACGCGTTACGGCGAGGATTTTATTATGATATATACGTTTTTTTTTTTCATTTTTCTTTTATTAAAAGTTTATATATGGACCTGATAGACTCAATTAGATCTCACTAAAGAAATGTTACGATTATCAATGGAGATTAACAACTAGAAATCCAAAATGGTAGAAATAGAAATGGTAGTTGATTAATTAAGAAACTATGAAAGTTTGTTACAATGAAAGAGAGAAATGAAATTGGTTTATTACAAGATTGATAGCTAACTAAATGTGTAAGATCAACTACTTATAACAATTACAAAAATTGGTTAACTAACTTTGAGCACCAAAGTTAATTATTTGAAACCAAAACTAATGTAAAGTTGACATGTGTCTAGTTTGAGTTCAAACTCTTTTGCTGTGTATCAACTCCATCCTCCTTAGAAAATTTCTTGTCTCAAGAAATAACTGGAGCATCAAAGTCAAGAAACCTTTGGATCAAATCTGCATACACCTCCCAAGTGGCTTCTT
Organism: Chrysanthemum lavandulifolium; assembly: GCA_022545495.1. NCBI lineage: Eukaryota > Viridiplantae > Streptophyta > Magnoliopsida > Asterales > Asteraceae > Chrysanthemum > Chrysanthemum lavandulifolium. Next base: position 182,072,876 of record CM040238.1, read on the forward strand.
CCACACTTCTGTTAGACCACTGTACTAGAACATACATCACATGCTTGTTGTTGAGTTTGCCTAGTCTCCTCTCCAGAATTGCTTGAGGCTTGAAAGACAATAGCCCATCTTCTCTCAATTGTGGCAGACTCCCCATCTGATGGTTATTTCCATTACACTTTTTGAGTTGTGAAATATGAAAAACATGATGGATTAAGCTTTGACTAGGCAATGTGAGCTTGTAAGCAACCTTCCCAGTTTTTTCCTCCACCTTGAAAGGACCATGGTATTTAGCTGATAGCTTATGTTGTTGTCCTTGTCTAATTGTGACCTGTCTGTGAGGTTGAAGTTTAAGATACACCCAATCACCCACCTGAAATACTCTATCAGTTATGCCCTTATTAGCCTGATTTTTCATCATGTCTTGGGCCCTCTTGAGATGAAACTTCAACATTTGTATGGCTTGCTCCCTAGCTTGCAATGTTCTATCCACCTTCTCCACCCTACTATCTCTTGGTACATAGGGAACATGAACTGGTGGAGTTTGTCCATACATGACTTCAAAAGGGGTGGTTTCGATAGCAGTATGAAAATTGGTATTATACCAAAATTCTGCCATAGGTAACCATTGTAGCCACTCCTTTGGTTTCTCTCCACACATGCACCTCAAGTAACATCCCAAACTTCTATTAACAACTTCAGTCTGCCCATCTGTTTGAGGATGGTAAGCTGTTGACAACTTCAGTTTCGCCTTCAATGTCCCAAACAAAGCTTTCCAGAAATTACTTACAAACACTTTATCCTTGTCACTTATAATTGATTCTGGTAAACCATGTAACCTGTATACTCCATCCAAGAAAGTTTGAGCTACTTGACTTGCAGTGAAAGGGTGAGATAGAGCCATAAAATGAGCATATTTACTAAGCTTATCCACTACTACCATAATAACAGTTTTGCCATGTTAATTGGGTAATTTTCAATGAAATCCATGCTAATCTCAATCCATACCTTATCAGGAATAGGCAATGGCTGCAGTAATTCTGGATAGACACTAAGATCATGTTTCTGTCTTTGGCAAACATCACATTCTCTTACAAATTGCTTCACCATTCTTTCCATTCCCTTCCAATAATAAAGTGAGCTAAGTTTCTTGGTAGTAACTTGGACTCCTGAATGACCTCTAATGGCTTCATTATGGAAGTGTGTTATCGATTGAGTTTTCATTCTTGGACCATTTGCCACCTGAAACCTTCAAAGGAGTAGTACTTCTCAACTTACACCCCAACTTTTTGCGGTCCGAACATCCAAAAGTTGTGTGTACTCGAATCGACCAATATATGCAAAATTGTTTTCCCACCATACCCTTTACTCTCATGGTTTGATATGAATTAATGCCTGATAAGGCATTCAAGGATATCTGTGGGCATTGTTCAGTGAATTCATACTCCTGACCATCAGTTTCTTCCTCATTTTCTACTTCCTCAATCACCACAGTGCTCTCCTCCCCACATTTCCCATGTTCATCATTATCCAAAACAACCTCCAAACAATTCAATTGACCACTACACTTGTGACCAGGTGTGTACTTTTGATCACAATAAAAACATTTATTCTTAACTCTTTTTTCCTCTAATTCCTTCTGAGTCAATCTATAAGGCCTATTACCACTATTTCTTGCCACTAATTGATTACCACCATAATTATTACGATCTTTTGAGCCACATTAACATTCTTATTCACTAAACTGTTATTAGGCACAAATTTTGGAGTTAATGATAAGGAGAGTTATACCTTGGCTTAAGTGCGACATTAGAATCTTTTGCGTTTTGCCATGGCATAAACTTCAAGCAAAGTGCTTAGTCTAAACATCCTTTTGGCATACTAATCTCTTCTTCAATCCTCCCAAGAACAAACTAACTACATAAGCCTCATTCATTTTCACCACCGCTTAACAAGGATTCAAACTCCTCTTGATAATCTTGGGTGATCCATCTTGCTTCAAATTCTTCAAGTCCACAATTGGATCATCATAGAGTACCCCAAACCTCTTAAGAATTGCCTCTTCATACATCTCCCATGGAATTTATTCACCAAACCTCTTAACATAGTCTTTGGTGCCAAATCAAGGCCTTATCATATAGATGAATTGAAGCTAACTCCACTTTTCTATCATCTTGCACCCCATCAATCTTAAAGAATTGTTTACACAGTAAACCCATCCTTTCACATCATCCCATGGAATCTTGGATAATCGCCATAGTTGCTAGACACCATTTGAGTTCCTCAATTGTTACTAGTCCCTTCACCTGATTTCAATCTTTGGACTTCAGCCATTAAGGTTTGGATGATGGTGTTCATGTTAGTCATGGATTGTTGTAAAGATTCAAGAGTTGCTTCAGGTTGAGGGTTGTTAGAAGTGTGGAAAACTAGAAGGGGGGGGGTTGAATAGTTTTACCAATTAAAACTTCCTTTTAAACTATTTAGATCGACTTATGTCAATCTATTTGGTTGTGTGTGTTGGATGTTGATAAACAAGCATATAAAGATATGTAATGAAAAGATAAGAGTAAAGTACACAAAACACAACGCGAGTATTTATAGTGGTTCGGCTACAAGGACACCTTCCTTGCCTACTCCACTCCCGAGTCACCTACTCGAGAGTTCGTAAACACTACACCAAACTCCTTATGGTGGAGAAGCCTTCACAGCGTCGCGCTACCCTTTTTCCGGTGATAGGCTAACCACCGGTTCTTTCACCCAAGGTGAACCAAACCTACACAACGTCGCCTACCCTTTATAAGGTACTAGGCTAAGTACATAGTTCTTTCACTCCAAGGTTAACTACACCTTCACAACGTCGTCTACCCTTTATTGGGTACTAGGCTAAGCACCTAGTTCCATTGCAATGGAGGAACTACTACCACACTACACCAACGACTAATCCCAAAGGAGATCTACTCCTTTACAACATCATCAAGGACATCAATATCCTTGGATCTAATGCTAGTCTATCTTGTACATCGAAACACACCATATCGAATGTACATCTAAGGTACCTTTCACTAATACCTTTGACTAGATCTACAAGACATCTTTCACTAATGTCTTGTGTCTTCACTCTAAGCACCTTTCACTAATGCTTCTTTGTCTTGACTTCTAAGCACCCTTCACTAATGCTTCTTGTCTTGACTTCTAAGCACCTACCACAAGTGCTTATCCTATAGAGCGATAGATACCCTTCACTAATATCTTCGTCTTGACACTGAGACATCTTTCACTAATGTCTTCAACACTACACTTGTTTGAAGAAAGAAAGAGATCATCAACAAGAGGACTTCAATAGCCTTGATGATGAGGAAGCATAGCAACTCATGGACTTGAGCTTGCTCGACTTCAAAGGTGGTGATCTTGCCTTTAAGAGGAACCTAGAAGATCACACAAAACAAAACTACAAACATAGATCTCTTGGATCTAAGGTTAGTGATTTAACTCGGGGAGAGAAGTGTGTTAGAAAGGGATTGAAAGGGTGAGAAACAATGAAGAAATGGCTCACTATTTATAGAGGAAAAACCTCTCTGTCCCGGATCCCACGGATCCCTACCACGAGGATCAAGCTAGCACAAAGCTAGGGATCCGTAGTGCATCTCTTCGCCCATGGGTATTTTTGGTTATGGGTCATGGGTCATGGGTTATGGGTTGATCCATGGTTTTCTTTCTAGATTCAATGTATCTTAAGGATACAATGAACTTGGTTAAGTGGTATAAATAAAACCATGGGTTATGGGTCAAAACCATTTGCTAGTTTTACCTATTTAGTATATACTTGTTTTTACCCATTTTAGTATATACTTGTTTTTACCCATTTTAGTGTATACTTAGTTAAGTATATGTTATCCCAATATGTAAACACTAGTTGTTATGCATATGTATATCTAAAGCATAAAATCACTTGTACTTGTTTTAGTGTTTTATGTGAAAGCGTAAGTGTGTTAGAAAACTATTAGTTCAAACCATTTACGTATTTTATTTGTTTCGTTAAAATGATCTTACTTTTGTTATCGACAAAACATTAGAAGATCATAAAATATAAATAAGCGTTTTTACGGCTTATTTGTATTAACAAGAAGCATTTCTTGTGGTCACCATTGTATCGGTATCACTATTTCTCATCAACAAGGGAATAATGACTCGATCGTGTTTTTGATTACCCAAACCAGCTGCTGGATCGATCGTGTTCAAAGCTAGAGGATTTAACCACTTATGGGCTAGCTTTGTGATCGCATATGTTTGCCGCTAATCGATGTAATAGAACATGTGAAATTAGTGGTGCCTAATTTCTTGCCGGAAAATCTCTATTTTGGCCGGTGTTCAACCGGAGAAGATGACCGAAAATCAAGAGTATTAGTGTAATACTCTTGAAGACAATAAGGTCACAAAAAGGCTCTGAATACTAATTGATAGACTCAATTAGATCTCATTAAAGAAATGTTAAAGGTACCCTTAAAGTTAAAGGGGAAATTTTATAGAGTGGCGATTAGACCGGCTTTGCTATACGGGTCCGAGTGTTGGCCCATCTCCAAGGCCCACGCTAACCGGGTAGAGGTGGCAGAACTTAGAATGCTAAGATGGACTTGTGGTAAAACCTTGCTTGACATGATACCGAACGGAGTTTTCAGAGAAAAACTTGATGTCGGAAATATTATCTCGAAGATGAGAGAAGGTAGATTGAGATGGTTCGGTCATGTCGGGAGAAGGCCATAGCGACCCCGGTTAGAAGAGTCGGTGATAGTTGTAGATGGCGTGAGAAGAAGGGGCGACCCGATCTCGAGTGGGAAGATAGGATTAAGCTAGACATGCCGGACTTCTCTTGTCGGAGGACATGACCTAAGATAGAAAGGGTGGAGAGATAGGATTAGGATTTGCGGTTAGATTTTGGGCTAGGGTTTTTTTGGGGTTTAGGTGGTTTTGGTGGGTTAGGCTTTTAGGCGTCCCTTTGTTTGCTTTTGCCTCGGCGTTTTCGGTTTGGTGCCTCCCTTTTGCTTTTCCGTAACTTTAGGCCCGTCGTTTCTTTGCTTTGCTCGGGTGCTTAGGCACCGCTGCTTTTCTCGTCCTGCTTTTGTTTTGGTGCTTTGTTTTGCTCTGCCTTAGCTTTAGGCCCGTGCCTTTTGCTTTCTTGTAGCTTTAGGCCCCGCGTTCCTTGCTTTGCTATGTATGCTTAGGCTTGCACCTTTTCTCATGATGCTTTTGTTTTGGTGCTTTTGCTCTGCGTTGCTTTTGCCTTGTTCTTTGTTGACACTTTTGAGTGCACTGTGTCCCTTTGTCTTTGTGTTTCTTTGTTTTATGCATGTTCTCTTATGTGACCTCTTACTTGTTTACTGTTTTGTCTTATTTGCAGTGCTTGTTGTTGTCCGTCTTCCGCTTTCTTTTTTTCTCACCGCACACCCGCACCAATGGAGGTCTCGTTGGGCAGTCTCTACCCCTGGGTTTATCCCGGGGTGAGAAGAATCTGTCTACATTTTCTCCCATACTACGCTCCGTGAGATTGGGTTCGTTGTTGTTGTTGTGTTGTAAAGAAATGTTAGCGATTATCAATGAAGATTAACAATTAGAAATCTAAAATGGTAGAAATGGAAATGGTAGTTGATTAATCAAGAAACCATGAAAGTTTGTTACAATGAAAAGAGAAAGGAAATTGGTTTATTACAAGATTGATAGCTAACTAAATGTGTAAGATCGACTACTTATACACAATTACAGAATTGGTTAACTAACTTTGGGCGCCAAAGTTAGTTATTTGAAAGAACTAATGTGTCTAGTTTGAGTTCAAACTCTTTTGGTGTGTATCAAGACCATCGCACAAAAATTGCTCGACCTTTTAATTAATGTTTATATAATACGTGTTGGAAGTTGGAGCGCTAGTCGATTTATTAAAAAAAAAAAAAAAAAAAAGCGAGCGACATTAGCTGCAACAAAAGAATTGCTCAGAACTTTTGGTCACATTCCGCCGTTCATTATCAAGATTCGAGTACACGGTGGTACAAACGTCTCTATAAAACAATGATATATAATATAAATAGCTCATATCGACAATAGAACAGTAGTTATCTAAAAGGCTCAATTGGTTCTGTTTCCTCGAGTATGCTAGCAGCCTCAAAGCAGTTAGCAGCTTCCTTTAAGAACATTGGACCATCTTCTTTGTAAAACAAACCAAGATTATACCAAGCTGAAGAGTTCAGCCTATCTAGTCGTAACGCTTCTGTCAAGAAGCTTTTGGCAGATGCAGCTGACTTGCCTCCGGCTCGTCTGATAATCACAGCCATGCAAACCAGACTCGGCACATATGTGGGGTCCAAGTCTAGTGCAAGTTCATAAGCATTTTGAGCTTCTTTCTTGAGACCCTTCGCTTCATAGAGTAAACCTACAACAATCCAAAGTAGAATGAGCTATAATTTCAAGATTAAGATTGTGTGCCTTTATCATGTTAAAAACATCTACTTTTCCTAATTTGTCTATGCCTTCAACTTTTTATTTTTATGTTAAGGTTGACTGACCAACTTCCATTATTTACTCGATTAGGCCCTTTAGCTTTTGTTTTACTGTCGTGGTGTGATCCTAAATGAACCAAGAAAAGCTAAAAGAATTAAGCTGTGCAAAATAAATTGAAGGGTTATACCGCCAAAAAAGTAACAAGTTTAGTGGTTTTACCATTATTAACTGATTGTAACACCAAATTGTCTCATTTGCAGCTAAATTGGTTAAAATTGTCCCAAAAATAATAGAGCTTGCACAGAATACCAAAATAAGAAGGGGAAGAAAAGTTAAACATACCGGTAATATGCAATCGAGAAGCAGAGTAGTAATTGATAGTTTCAGACTTCAAAAGACAAGCCTCGGCATCACGCCATTGTGATAATTTCATATAAACCAGAGCCAGATCATGCCATGTTTCCATCTCTAAATTTTTAACATGTTTTCCACCAATCTGCCAGAAACAAAAAAATAAAAATCAATTTTTTTATTCAAGTATTTCGCTAAAAATCATACCCAGAATTCAACTTTTTACCTCATGACTCTTTTTCTGAGATCTAAAACTTTTACTCTGAACTTGAAGAACTGCAAGAATCTGTGTATACGTTTGAATAGCATTCTTTATTTGACCTTGTGCTACTTGAAGCCTAGCTTTGGTTTTCAACAGTTCCCCCTGATCCCATTTCCCAGTTTGTTCTAAAGCGGCGTTTATGACCGTTTCGCCCTCCGAAAACCTTTTCTGTCCCGACAATATTCTAGCCAACAATATCCACCCTTTAAGACTCGACCCACCTTCCATTTTAGCCAAACGTTTTGCATAGCCAAGAGCCGCATCCAACTTCCGCTGCTCAGCGTTTTCTAAACTCAAAGAATAGACAATTCTTGTGTCATTCATTCCCGTTAATTTTCCAGCCATTTCTAAACACTCGATTGCTTCAGATTGTTTCTTGATTCTTTCAAGATCACTAATAGATAATCTACAATGACCCGAAAGTGAAATAGCTAATAAATAGTAAGCAACACCGACCATTTCTTCACATTTATTTTCCAAAGCCCGGATGGCCTGTTTTCCGGTGCTTACACCTTCTTCAAACATACTTAAACTTAGACCGCAAATTTTTGAAGCCAGTAGTAAAGCTAGCCCGGGCCCACAATGTTGGTCTTCATGTTTATATACATTTCTTAATAGATTTAAAGCGGATAAATCGTCCCCTTGTCCATGGTAACACAGGGCTAAAAGGAAGTACCTTTCTTTGTTGTCTATAATTCCCGCAGGTAATTCTTCGAGTTGTATAGATAGTGCTTCGAGTCCATTGGAAATGGATAACGCGTAAGAAAGATGATCTAAAATTATGGGGTCCCACTTGATAATATTTAATGAAACCTTTCTCAATAATATCATTAGAAGTAAAATCGCTTCTTCAATGTTATTTCTTGGAACAAATGAAGAATCCATTTGGGATCTTAAATTTGGGGGGACGGCTTCTTCGCCTCCATTATAAAGAAGAAAAAAGGCAAAATCTTTTTGGATTTTTGCAGTTGTTTCGGGATTCAGGCTTTGGTGATGAAGTAGGGCTCGTCTGAATGATAGGACGGCTTCTTGAGATGATCCCGCGAGTTTCCACAACTCGGGAAGTAACTCAACTGCGTGATTTAGAGTTTCTTGTAATTTACAGTCGGTACCAAAGTTGTCAGGTAAACCTTCGGTAGTGATGATTCTACAACGTCGAGAATAATTTTGCAAGATTGAGCAGCTTCTGCAAAAAGTTGAAACGATATTAATGATTTGCAGGGATAACGCAGATCGAGATTTTGTGATAAAAACATAAAACAGGTCACTTTTTTAGTACGTATTGTATCAATCTGGGTTGAACCGTAAATTCCTTTTTATCGTATTTATTTGTTTTAATATAAATAACCAATTCGTTAATCATGATACCAAAATAATATTGATACAGCAATAATCCAGAATTTCGAATAAAACCTTTAGGAAGTTGTAAGCACTAAAAGTAGACTTTGGGTGACTTTCAACTTATTCACCTGCTCCCTTTTATCTCCTTTTTTTATATAACCCGTTTGAGATAAAAGGCAACTCAAATTGACCAATTCATTAGTAAATGACTCAAAATTGCCACCTCTAATATACTCTCCATGGCAGATGAAAATGACAATACTTAAATTTGTGTTTAAAGTTTCTAAACTCAAAATAAATAACTTGGCTTTTTATCAACAGACAGCAGAAGAAAGGGGTGTTTGGATGTGCATTTTGAAGTATAATTGCAACTTGAAGAATCAATATCATAAAGTTAGTTGATGAAAGCAAGAAAAATTATGACCCAAAGTAATTATGAGTTTATGACCAGGACTCAAATTATTTTTGTGCAAATGCATAGAACTGATAATTACAGCCATAAATTGCAATAACCAGTTTAGACACACATCCAAACACCGACAAAAGCAATTTTATGCCCTCCATATATATTCTTGTAAAAGCAGAATATATCAAGATTGTGTAAGAACATACAGAAGGAACCATACATCAAAGAAAGAGAGTACCTTTATACCTCTGTAGTATTTGCAACGATTTCGACTTCAAATAGATAGCTTCTAGGAGTAAACCAACAGCATGTATAGACAACGGTGGATCAGCAAAACTATACGAATTTCTTTTACGGGGTTCGCCTTTTTGGACAAGGCTAAGTTTCATCTTTGGAGTTACTATGGCTATATCTATCCCCTCAAATACATGAAGAGCCGCTTCTATGTTTCCCTTTTGATATTCATATCTACCTAACAACGCTCTTGCTTCCTGTATAAGAATAACATGCGATAAACATAAATATTCTTTACATGTGATTACAAAGACTACAGAATTCAAATAATGAAATGGTTTCTTTTAAAGAATAAAAAAACGTCGTAAGCATCTAACTACGTTAGAAGAGGTTAGACCCGCTAAACCCGTTCGACCCATTTGACTCATCTCATAGTTTAGATAGTTTTCTATGTCTAATCTGCAATCAATAAAATACAACCGTAATTGACCCGTTTCCATCAAGTTGAGTTGCCACCTCTGAATAGACCATAAATAACCAATATTTGATTTTGCTAACACTCAAAACTAAGTATTACATCTTCAAGACACACTAATCAGTTTAGACGCACATCCAAACACACCTTTATCACGAACCAATATTACCTTAGCTCTAACGGCACAAGATTATAAGCCCACATTTTAGATTCAGATGGCATGGATGCAATTCAAATTAAGAAATGACGAAATGTAAAAGGTCTAGAGAATCAACCTCGTAGTTCAAAGAACCATTTTCACGAAGAGACGATTCCGCTTCTTCAATGTTACCCGTATCTATCTTCTTATCGTTTTCACCAGAAGAATAAGCATCTGATGAATAATCATTCACTGCAAGTGAGTCTGATGACTCATTCATAGCATTTGCCAGCTTCATCGTCCTACTCTTTAATAAACTCTATGACTCGCACCGTCTTTAATTTACAAAACAAGAACCAAATTCAAGTCACATTACCCTACAATGAAGAAAAAAACAAAAAAATAACATTAACATATAGTATATAATATTAGCCACTCAGATCTCGCTTTTACATAAATCACCAATCTTTAGTCTACATCGAGAAAATAAAGATCACACATAAATTACACTTTCTCAGCTTAATCACCTAAATTAAGCTACTTTACATCATCTTAACACAAAATTCATCACCCAAACTAAAATTTCTGAGAAAAAAACAGCAAATCATTAATTTTTATTACTACCCAACTAGATTCAGAACCAATAGAATAAAGATCACACATAAATCAAAGTTTCTTTTAAAGATAGCTAACCTAAATTAAGCTACTTAAAACTGCAAATCATGAATCTTTTTTTATACCCAATTCAGCAATCACTAAATCCACCCAATCCCAAACCCTAAACTTAAACTCCCTAATTAAATACACAATTAATTTAAACAAAAAAAAAAAAAAAAAAAAAAAAAAATCAATATAATTATATAAAAGTAGTTACCTTTCTTTATGCAGACTAAATTTGATAAAAATAATCCAAACCCACCTCAGATTTTGTTCAAAAAAGAGCTTGATCCACACAGAATTAAATAAAGTTTCAAACTTTATAAATCTTTATTGAAGAATAGTATGAAAGAATGTATCTTTTTTATGTTGAAGTATATAAAAAAAAGATGGTTTTGGTTAATTTTGAATATTGTGAAGAAGCCATGTGGTGGTATGTCATAAACAATAGTATTGTTGTTGTAAAGATTACCTGTCATCATATAAATGTTAGATTTATGTATTATTAGGTGTGTCCCTCGTTTTACTAGAATATATAGAGAGCGATCGTCATTTAACGAGTTCCACTTGACGGAAGAATTCCATTATGAACCTTGGACATATCTTCCGTTGATTTCAAGAAGACATTCTAGTCCTATGGCTCGGAAGGAGGTATTGATACTTTTTCGAATTGTAGAGGTGTTCAACACGTCCCATGGAACTTGATTGCCGGTGTGTTGGCTCAAGGGAAATGTTTGGGGTGTAAGCGCTAGTGAGTGAAAAATTCGTATTCATGCGTCATAGTTGAACCTATAGAAGTGATGGGTTAATAAGGGAAGACGTTTATGGTCAACCTATAATAATCTAACGTTTTACTGATATTCTATTAACAATTAGATAGCTAACTCATGGTTTTGAAGCTCTAGTGATTATTATTTTAGAAATATAGTGGTTTTAATGCAAACTGTTTTCCAGTGGGACGGATCCCGGGCTAGTGTAACTTCGATCCAGTGGATCTCAGTAATGTAACCGGCTTTTAATAAAAACATAGGTTTTATGGTTATTGTACCATGTAGTATGTTTTATCCTACATTTTCTTTAGCATGCATACTTGACATCTAATGTATCACGAAAGAATATAACACATATAGATCAAAAGAAATGAAACACACATAATAACACAAATATCCTAGATAAAATAGATAATCAATAATATTGCATTTCAATGCTAAGGATGATACAAAGGATTGGGTATAGATTAACAACACAAAGTAAATGTCTCCGTATGTGAACTTCATCATAGGGGAACACAAGTCGATGAGTGTTAGGGGCGATGAGCACGGTGCGATGTTGATGACGGATCTTCTTGGTTTAGGAAGAGATGGAATGAGGGGAAGATGAAGTTTTTTTTGAATGAGAGGAAATTTTGAAATTGGAAAATTTGAAAAGGTGAGGATTGAAAAAGTGGTTATTAATAGGGAAGGAGGAATTTTGAAATTCGTGTTTTGTTTTATTAGAAGAAATAAAGCATAAGCTCTACATACTATGACTATAGTCGAGAAAAATAACACGTATAAGAAACAAGCTTCCTAACGGCTACATGTAAAACGCTTAGGAATGTCTTTTACAAATGACAAATGTCAAACTAATCAATATCACAAGGAAGATTAGTGCAATTAAAAATATGTATAAAAAAATGTTGTTATCAACTCAACATCCAAACATATAGTTTTGAAAAACATGGTGTTTGTTTTTATGAAAAACCTTCTTTGTAGTTTTCAATTAACTATGGATCGTATCAAGTTTTTAAAGTACAGTATACTTCAAGAAACTTGGTAACTAAGCCTCTGATGCCAATGTGGAAAACTAGAAGGGGTTGAATAGTTTACCAATTAAAACTTCCTTTTAAACTATTTAGATCGACTTATGTCAATCTATTTGGTTGTGTGTGTTGGATGTTGATAAACAAACAGTATTTATAGTGGTTCGCCAAGACACCTTGCCTACTCCACTCCCGAGTCACCTACTCGAGAGTTTGTAATCACTACACCAATCTCCTTATGGCGGAGAAGCCTTCAACGCGTAAACACACTCTTTCCAAACAAAGCTAGATCACCGGTTCTTTCATACCAAGGCGAACCACACACTAACACAACGTCGCCTACCCTTTATATCGGTGCTAGGCTAACCACCGAGGTCTTTCACACCTTAGGTGAACTACACCTTCATAACGCCACCTACCCTTTATTGGGTACTAGGAGTACCTAGTTCCATTACAATGGAGGAACTACTACCACATACACCAACGACTAATCCCAAAGGGGTCTACCTTATTACAATAATAACTAATGCCTTTGATTAGATCTACAAGACACCTTTCACTAATGTCTTTGATTAGATCTACAAGACACCTTTCACTAATGTCTTGTGTCTTCACTTCTAAGCACCTTTCACTAATGCTTCTTGTCTTGACTTCTAAACACCTACCACAGTGCTTATCCTATAGACGATAGATACCCTTCACTAATATCTTCGCCTTGATACTTGAAACAACTTTCACTAATGTCTTTATATCCGCTAGCATAAAAGCTGGGATCCGTGGTCCGCTCCTCTTTGCCCATGGGTATTTTTGGTTATGGGTCATGGGTCATGGGTTATGGGTTGATCCATGGTTTTCTTTCTAGATACAATGTACTTGGTTAAGGGTATATATAAAACCATGGGTTATGGGTCAAAACCATTTGCTAGTATTTAACCTTTTGTATATAAACGTGTTTTATTTGTTTCCTTAAAATGATCTTACTTTTGTTATCGACAAAATATTAAGATCGTAAAATATAAATAAACGTTTTACGGCTTATTTGTATTAACATGATGCTTCCATCATTGGTGTTGGAGCAGTTTATCACAAGAAGGCGTCCGTGAGCATTCTTTAGGAGAAACTTAGTGAAGCTCGAAAAAGTTGATTGTAATAATAAGCATTGTGGCCTGCATACTTGGTTTGACTAGGTTGTGTTGAGGTTGATATGCCTTAAGTTGGTTTTAAGCATTGGTTTCGATTGTTTGAAAGACTTGTGTGTGACGACTTTGGTTAAGGAAGATTTCAGTGTGTCGCGGTGATTTAGAGCATCGAGTGTGGAAGCGTGGTAAAGAATTTGTTAAAAAGTGGTGTCACTCAAAACACCGGATTATATACTCCGCCAATTCCGAAGCTCCATGGGAGGATATACCCGTGTTTTAGGTACTCCAACTCCTTGGTGCAAGAAAACATCTCTCGGCGTATATTCTTTCGGGAAGTAGTTCGGCTTCTCCTTGTTTATGGTTTGCCGACTTCGCGACTCATTCCACCCCAAACCTCCATCAACAAGACTTGAACATCATTCGATGCAGGTTCGATCGTTTAGTCTACTTTCACACCATTTTGTTCAAGATGACCTATAATGGTCACTTTAACGTAAATGCTAAATTTCAATCAAAAAATATGTACGAACTTTTGATGGATTATAGGAGTATAACAAAAATAACTATAATAATAATATATAAACAAAAGCTCCTTCACACATACACTTACATAATTCTTGAAGTAAGGTTTATAATTTGTGTTCTACCCCATATCCCCGCTTGGTGAGATTAGATAATATTGTTGTTGACAATTAAATAAAAAGTTAAATATAATAGGGGTTGAATGATATCTACGAGGGTAAGATTGGTAAGTTTAATTTCATTATTTTGACTCAAAATTTTGTTTTAGTTTAATGTTATTGTAGCTGTTAAGCAAGTATATACGTATTCAACACGTATAGGTGTTTGATAAAATTGGGATATACACTCCCTAGTGTGTTTGATGTGCTATGTTAATATTGAGAAATTGCTTAATAGCGTTGGGTGTGGGAGTTTAGCCATGGCTCTTCATTACCGTCACTTTAGCCATATCAAGATATGTAATCTTATCTTAACTTAGTAACTAACTTATTCTTTCATAATAAGCACCTCAACCTCTTTATTTAGGTATGGCTAAATAAAACATTATATATTTTAAAAAAAAGTGCAATATCTGACGAAGAGGGTTGTGATGAAGAGGACGAAGAGGCGGTGTGGTGAAGAAGCGCGATGAGGTGCCACTCACGATGGCGAGCCACACCCAATGCTCTAAGGAGTTTTATTTATGTGAGTTCGAGTTTATATATTAAATGTAAGCTCATTTTATATATTAAAAGACGCAAAATATCTACTATCAAAAAATGTTCAAGTATGATTTAACCCCAAATGTACATTCTAAACATGAAGATTAGTTATCAAGTAGGTACATAGCATTAATATTTGATATCTTGGGGAATGCTTTATAAGCTCGAATCGAATTCATATGTGGTTCAATTTCACATGTCATAACTATACTCAAACTCGACCAAGCTTAAACTTTGTTGACAAACATTATGTTTGCTCATAGCATTAATCTTAGAATCTAAAGGGGTGTTTCTTTTTTACGTTAATAAGTGTTGTGGGAGATAGTTGTGGGCACATATAATGTGTTCTTTTTACATTAAATAGTACATATGGAGAGAGAAAAATGTTCACCTCCCATTAAGACTTATAAGCGAAAGAACCACCCACTTAAGGAAAAAAAAAAAAAAAAAAAAAAAAAAAGCCCTAAGTATCCTAGGTAATGCTTAATTTTTCATTTTTGCATAGACAACTAACAAGAATTTAGTAATCCTACAATAACGAAAATCACCCTGGCGCCTGGGTTATATTGTTAAGATTAGACCATGGAGAGGGTACAAAGAGGGTCCTTAAACGTACAAGAACTTATTTATTATGCATGGGATTATGTTGAAATATGCCTTTCAGTAAAAATTACAAAGTCAAAATGCGTATTTCATGTATTGCTCATAGTTATTGGTACATGTTTATAATTTGAATAGATTATATATCTTAGCGGCAATCGACCAACAACATTATACTCAATTACTGTATTACTGAAGATGAAAACACTATCTAGGACTTTAATCACAATATAATCATGCAACTTGATCAATATCATTTTTTCATGTCAAAAGCAATCATATTTGATTTGCCAATCTGCTATTGCTGCACATACGTGATTATCATAAACACATATTGTAGTATCGACCTGCAACAACATGGCAAAAAGGTTACTTTCCAGTTGTTGGGTGTGTTTTCTCAAAACAACGCATCTTGAGTATATTGATCACTAGAGCATGTTTAACACTAATGCCCGTTTGGCCCGTTCTTGTTTGAACATTCACAGGGGCGATCGACCGCAAGTTTTGTCATTGGTGATTTTAGTGTCATCAACTACTTTAGGTAATTGTGATTTGCTAGAGACCAATGAGATTTCATATCGTACAAGAGTTAGGGAAGTGTGGAGTCACACTCATTTGAGCAAATATATTTCCGACCATGACAAAGATGCGAGAGTAAAGGGGGGAAGGGGCTTGCAGGGTCAAGGGGCAGCACCAAAACCCAACCAACATGTTCTTCCCGCCATTAAAGAACTTAGAAGTTTTTCCCGGCGAAACCCAACCAACACATTATCTTTGGTAAAGGTTGTCACTATTGGGGTTTAACCACTTTTAACTACCGGTAACTGTCACAAAGTTTATGCTTTTTTTAACAGAAACTTTAGTCTCATTCTTACATCTGAAAAACACACAATCACTTTTTATTTTTGTTTTGTTCTCTTGTGCTTAGAAATAAAGCATTCTTCTTGAATTATCCCAATAAAATTTCATGATACCCAAACATAAATAAGGTCAAAATACTTTATTCGAACAATGACTTTGCGTAATTCAAGTAACATATCGAAGATTATCATCGATCTCGAACCCAATCTCTAACACTTATTTGTCGGATGCTATTTATTTAAAGGCAATTTGCTAGATGCTAATAAAACGGTCGGTCATAATTTAGTGAGAATCTTAAGCCGGACCGCTTTGACTAAAGCTTCTTAATGAAGTGCTTATTTTATCATTTCATGATGATAAGTTTAATCCTTTATTCGTAGTTTTGCATTAGGTGGTCTGATGTTTGGATGTTGCCATGTGCAAAGACGGAACTTGAAAAAACCTATTGAGAGGGTCGACGCTCAGTTTGGAAGGCCAAACTTATATTTTTCTTTATCAAGTGTGTCAAATATGATCAGTTTGTTATGTAAATATAAGTAAAACTCTGAAGTTTTGACGGGGCCATAGCCTTCTCGGGTCTCTACTTAGGTAGTCTATGGCCATGTGGTTGTTATATGCAAGCTTATGAGCTTATTAAAGATTGTGGTTTTAACAGAAGGGTGTATAGCGTCTTAATGGATGGAATTTTTGGATTTCTAACGTTTATTTGTATATAGTAGGAAAAAAAATATAAATTATATTGCTAAAAAACTAATTTTTTTTAAAGAAATAGCTAACATACAAGTGTCATACACACATATGTATATTTGTACTCTTGTTTTGACAACTCAAACAAGCAGATATCTGTCGAGGTTGATCTACCAAAAGTTTTATATAAACAAACATTTATTCTTTTTGGAGCGAAACAAGCATGTATCAATAAAGAAATACATAATAAGCAACATAACTTACGACTTGGGTCATACACTACACATGACACATGTCTCTTATAAAAGCTCACACTCGTTGATTTATTGGGCTTGTGTTAATCTATATTACTTATAAATGCATTTAAGCATTTCCCTCCTATCTAATTTTTAAGACTTCTTAAATAGATTTTAAGCAAATACAAGTCATCAAACATAATTTACAAGAATGTAAAGCTCAAATCAAATTATAAAACACTATTTCTTACGTACAATCAATGCATAACTTAAAACACCGCTCATAAATAAATACAATTCTCTAAGAACAATGTACACATGCACGTAGCCCAAAACTTCTACCGCTAAAACCTCTTTTTCTTTCGAGCCTCCTTTTTCACACCTATCAGATTCAAGTAAAAAATATTTTTTCAGTCGAGTCTTCTTTTTCACACCTATCAGATTCAAGTAAAACATATTGTATGACACAAAACCAGGGATATTATAAAAAATCCGGGATTTATAATATTTTTTGTATAAATCTGAGATTGTAAAAAATAAATGTGAAAATCAGTTACTATTCTCATAGTTCATGATTTACAACCAAATTACCTTGTATATCTCAATATAATTAAGCTTCCAAAATATTTTTTCAAACTTTTCAACTGAGAAATACTTCATTAAATTTTCTTTTCTTTTTTTTAAATAAAAATACTTCATTATTACTATTCCTGAATATGATCCTTAGTATACATATCTTTTAAAAGTAAACATAGATTTAACATTTAAGTAATGTTAAACCAGAAACCAAAAGTTTCTGTTAACACCATCAACAAACTAACAAAATATAAGATCAAACCCAACCTGACCCTTATCGCTTTTTTTTCAGTCAGTTACACAAAATAACTCGAGTCAAAGCAAGAACAAAACAAGCAACAACAACGAAAAACGTGGCCACGAAATCCTTCCCAGACCATTTCTTCACACTCTTATTCTCGCCTTTCAAACTCTTAGCACGACGTAATGCATCAACTTCCTTCAACAAATCAAAATCTAACCATTCTATTTTATTTTCTTAAACAAATATATGATAATTTATATGCATGCCGAAAGCGGCTATTGAAAGTTGGAGGTATCTACTAAGAGGACTATTAGGAAAAGATTCGTGAAGACTCAAGCAACAACAATGTACAACAAAGCTGCCTCAAATCATTTCCTCAAATCGATATGTTATGAGATACGTGATTTGATGAGTTGATGGGAGATGGGAAAAATTAGGCTAGAGGAAAAGTATGTGAGGTGAGGATGAATACAATGAAATGTGTGTAGGGTTATCAAAATGAAACCGTGTGTTAGTTATACACATTAATATCATCTTTGGGCGGATATTATCATTTAAGTTGGATTGGTTTGGGCTCGTGATATATCACAAATATCATCTTGGGTTGCATAACTATTGATTTGGATCGGATATTGGGCTATGAGTTGGGTTGCAATATGCATACTTGAATTATCAATTGATGCTTCTAAATTGCTTTAACATAGCATGGATACTCTACGATTTTAAATTACGATTTGTTTGATATTGCTTAAAGTTCTAAAACTTAAAATTATTGTTTTGTAAATTCATTATAAGGAAAGCATTAAACTAAAAAATATTGTTCATTGAAAATTGAGTTCTGAGGATATCCGCTTACGCAACGCGTCTTGGTACCCACGCTAGTCTATATAATACATGTAAAGTACTGAACCAAATTGTTGAAAACTCAATACATTAAAATTACTCATTATGTTGAACTAAACATAAGAATATTTTTGAATGATTTTCTAAATTAAAACACGTCAACAATTAATCCATTAAATGTTTTTGTAATTACAACCTTCTGACTACTACACACATACACAATACAAAATTACAAATTTACATTCTAAATTTTGGAAGGTAAGCGAAGTTACATACTAAAATTACAATTAATAAATCACTTATGCATACTCATTGTTGGCATATTTGTTTGTATGATACTATATCTCATTTCATAAGGACATCTTTATTTTAATATATACGTTTGTAAGATGATATTTATAATTATTCCATAACAAATTTTTGCATAAAATTTAATTGTAAATAAATTATATTGTAGGATACATGTCACATAGCGCTGGTATCCGACTTGTTTATTGAAATAAAAAACCACAAATTCTTACCCATTTTGAAGCGCCTGTAATTTATAAATCTTTATAACATACTCCTATACCGTATAAGCTAGATCATATCGTCGTATAGGACTCAACTTATCGACGATACAACTTCTATAACATTTTACGCACTTTTCTAAAAACTAGACTTATCCGTTATGTACATAAACTTTAAAATCAAAATTTACATCATTAAACATAAAGATCATAAGGTGTACAAAAGTTTCATAATAAAGATGCGTGAAACCTTTGTTTTCATGAAGCGTTGGTATTAAACCAAATACCCCTTTTTTACCCATACCTATAACTCCATTCATAACATACAAGTTTGACACCAAGAATAACTAGAAACTCTTTTGAACTCGAAAGAATTATTACTACAATATTTCGGGGCATTTACAAGCTGATAATCAAAGAGACGTATAAGAGATGCTCGTCACTTATTCCCCATGAGCATTACCGTTCCCTCGAATCACTTTCTTCTATCAATCAAGCCCCAATCCACTTCGTTTACCTACATAAATCATCACTATAGATAGTAAGTCATAATGACTTAGTAAGTAAGGGAACTATATCATAAACATAAACATATTATATGAGTAGTTACTATATGATCAATTTCTGGTTAATTATATCGCATGGTCATAACCAGCTAACTGCATTCCTATAATTATCTCATATTTATACCTCGCCTAACTCCGGTGCTATCATCATACTATAGCCATAACATACAAGCTGGTGCTCATATCATAATCATACCCTGTTACTATTCGGTTCTCGTATCATATTGTAATCATTCATCACACGTATTTATAGGTCCTTAACAAGCGCAATGCTCCACACAGGACTATGTGTGCTAATAAGCACAAATGTTCCACAGGATGATGGTGCTAATATGAACAATACTACACACATGACTATATGGTGATAATATGCACAATGCTCCACACAAGACAATATGATGCTAATAAGCACAATGCTCCATACATGACTATATGGCCATACCCAGATATCTCAGGTTTATAAACATAATCATACTCGGCTATTATCCGATTTCATAAACATAATCATACCTGGCTATTATCCGGTTCATAAAAATAATCATACTCGGCTATTATCCCGTTTGTACAATCATATGATATTGTGTGTATTACTTATACTCTAATCGTAAACATACATAACATAAAACCACGTGCTAAACATGTTATTCTATCCGTTATCCACCTTAAATTTCGGGTTAGGCGTTCCTCTTGCTTGCTTCAATCACCTAAACATAGAACATTCATTCATACACTTTTAGAAATCACTAAATTTTCTATAACACATAAACTTCATCTTAACTACTAAAGTTGGTCTCTTTGAAGCATAATACCAAACACTCTTGTAACCATTATCAACTAATCATCATTCATATACATGTTTCATGAATTCTAATAATTCCTTCAGTTTAGTTCTCATATATAATTATCACTAATAATCATTAAACATCAAATATATAACTAAGATCATCATTCATGCTTATTCCACATAATTTATCATTAATCAATATTTAGCCATAAGAACATCATAAAACTCATTTAATTTAAAACCCTCAATTTGATTTCTAAACACAATCAGCTAGATTAAGCATTTCATTTACTTACCTTGATGACAAATAATTGAAATCACTCGACACCTCTTTCTAGTTCATCCAAATTCTCCAAAAACCTTCTCTTGATAACCTTCCTATGATTTTCTTGCAATGGAACTAAGTTTCAATTTCCCTCGAAAAAACTCTCTTAATTTGTAATATCTTGATTTTCACAGAAGGTTGTTAGTGGATTATCTAAAATCCTATTTGGTACGTTATAAATTTTAGAAAAATAATAGAAAAAGTCTGATAACGCTGCACGCGTCGTTCGGGGTCAAAGGAACTTCCTTTTCTTCGAGCAAGTTTTATAACACCCTAGGCAGTGAACCTAATCGTTGTAGTGTAGTATTAGGGTAAGCCACGGGTATTGATATCGTTCTCTAGGGGAATAGGAATGCTAGTGAGAAGTTACTACGCTAAGGTTGGGGTTGAGGAAGATTATTTTTATCTTTTTATGTTTTTAGGAAATGGAAAGGTACGAATCTCGGGGTTTGGATTTGGGGGTTGGTATTGCTACCGTTTACTCTACTTATCTAATTATCTAATCTAAGGTGTATGTAGTCTATGTTTAATTATTGTGTGCTCGTATGATAGTTTAAAGATGTGTTTACTTAGGTTTTACTACTCCTTAATTATCTCCTATTGGTGGTTGAATTATCACGTCCTTATTCTTAATTGCGTTGTGTGTCTAAAGTTGTAGGGTATGCGTTTCTCCCTAACTCTTTGAAGTTACCAAAGGGTCTCGTCTACAAAATACCACTAGGGATCATAAACTCTAACTCTAAGGCCTCTTTGGATAGTTTAGCTTACAACCGCTCAAGGTGCTATAACCTAAGGTTCACAAAGATTAATTAAGCATTAAGTACACAACGAATGACCTATCGCATTACTAGATCATTAACAACTAAGATAAGAGACAAACAATCAATATTCAATAATTAAGTTTCATATTCCCTAAGCAAACACACAAATAAATTAGCGGACATGGAGAACATGCAAGCATACACAAATAATCAAAGACATAATTGTATTAATGAAGTAAAGCACTTATCTTGGTGTAAGATATGGTTTGGAACCCTAAAATCTTGTACAAGACAGACCTTGGTTGGTTTAGGTTTTACTCCAAAGACTACACACAAATCTTGAAAAATTCGGATTCTATATATAAGATTACATCTGACGCGCCACCTTATGTTGTGTGACGCCGCCGGATCGCCGTCATTAGGGTTTCGTCTTGGCCACGTTAGTCTTGCGACAGCGTCACCTTGTGCTTGCGCCGTCCTCTTGACTTCGGCGCCGTCTGGATTGAATCTAGGCCGTCGAGTTGCGACGGTCTACTCTTTTATAACTTGCGTCGTCACTTGAAAATAGGAGTTTTGGCTTTTGTCCGTCACAAAATCCTCCGACGGCGTCATGATTATGGACGCCGTCACCTTGTGTTTTCGAATTTGAGTGTCTCGATTCTTGACTTTGGCCATTTTCTTCGTATATCCGCGCCTTTTCGTCCAAATAAGTGCCATTACTGACAATTTGCCTTCAAGAGACCTAAAAGTGAAAAGGCGATATTAAGTAATAACGGATACAAAAGTGATCAAATAAGGGCTTAAATGACCCCTCAAAAGGAACATTTTAAAACCTTATCAAATATCCTACACTTGGTATTTGCTTGTCCTCAAGCAAATGTGCTTTTTAGCCAATTAATTTATAAGTTAAGGGTCATGAAGCATTGGTTTGAAACAGATCCACAACACATATAAGCCCCGTAAAAGTTATAACAAGCACGAAATTACATAGTAGCACCTCACATGGGGTGTTTGGATACTCACATCTCTCGGGTGTATATGAAATATAACAAGTTGGAAATGGAAGATAAACACTCATTAACCGGTCCTAGTACATAGATTACCATAGGCTTGAGAATAGATCAAACCTCCATCGCTTTGGCGTAAGCACCTAGGAAAGACTATCAAAGAGGTATTTAAAGGGTTGTAATGTTAGGCTTACGGTAGGAAATAAAGGGTTTGGTGGGATAGGCTATATAGTGGTGGCAAGTCAAAATCTCTTATGTTACAAGCATACGAAGAATGGCGTTGCTAAGCCAAGACTCGACACTCTAGACTCTAAATAGTGAAACAAACAAACATAAATTTAAAGGATATATGTAGGATGGTAGCCCGTATTTTTTTGTTTGAACACTCTATTTTTTTCTTTTCTCTTTTCTGCTTTTTTCGATTTTTTTCATACACTTTTACTCTACCATCCTCTACGGTAACATCAAAATGATAGGGATTTATAGGCACATCCCTACACTTGAGTTTTATTACTCTAACACTAATTTGACCCGAATTGAAAAGATCAAAACACTTGGGGTATGTTATTACGCAAATTAGGAAATTAATGTTCCTTTCAATCATTTTATAAACTTTAACTTTTTCCCATGAGTCCCAATCGTCCCAAAGCGTGTACAAAGGATATGACTCGACTTAGCAACTCATGCAAGCAACTAGATAATTGAACTAAGGGTTTAGGGTGATAACAATAATGCACTAAAAGTGAGTGCATACAAGGTAGGCTAAGGCAATTTGGGTGTATATTTGGGGTGGGGTGTAAACAATGCTCTTCATTGATATTCGGAAAACCGAAACATCACGAGAACCGCGAAAAGGATAGGCTCGAGGGGTTAACTAGGGTATCGTGTACTAAAGATGAGTACAACGCAAAGGGTGTGGGGAATTACTCAACCGATGTGGAAGAAGTAATTATATTACGGGTATCAAACAAGGGTTATCCTAATGCCTCTTATCATTTAGTTATTC
Source organism: Chrysanthemum lavandulifolium (assembly GCA_022545495.1). NCBI lineage: Eukaryota > Viridiplantae > Streptophyta > Magnoliopsida > Asterales > Asteraceae > Chrysanthemum > Chrysanthemum lavandulifolium. The sequence goes on from CM040238.1 coordinate 182,096,374, forward strand.
CTAACTACACAAGTGTAGTCTTACTAGCGATCTCGGAATGCATCACAAAACAAGTTCTAGAATCTAATATACTACCGGTTTACACTCTAAGCATTAAAGATGAATGCTTTAATTCCTACTAATCTAAGGGCGATCCTCACATTTTGGGTGGAATTTAGGTGGTAAAGGGTTTTTGTGCTAGTCATGCAACTTCCTATCCGTGAGACGCTTTTGTTAAGACTAATGGCCCACTCCTATATATCATGAAAAATTTTAAATTTGGTGCCAAAATTACCCTAACCGACATTTTCTCATGGTTTATTACACAAATACAATTGGACAAAGCAAATAATCAAGGATAAGTATAGTTTCAAAGTTCCCGTTTTATTTTCCCTCCCTACACTTAAACTGAACATTGTCCCCAATGTTCCCCGAAAGTATCAAAGTTATGATAATGGAAGGTAATTAAAAACGAAAGAAACTAGTAGTCCCCTTATTAGCTCGGTAGGATCCGTGTAAAGTAGTGGTTAAATCCTTTCCAAGAAAAATGTATGCGTGAAAAGTTCCTTCCAGGTTTTTGTTTCTTCTTCTTGATAAATAAAACACGCACATTCGAAGAAAACAAAGCGAAACCTTCGCGTAAAATCGGCGGTAATAATATATATAAGACTCTACTAAACTAAGATATAATGCTTGTGGAATGGATGTTTAGAGAATTTACGGAAAATTAAGACCGAAAATTCCAAAAATTTATAAGTAGCTCGGAAACGAGAAAAAAGTAACGATATTTTACTCCTTCGTCGGTTGCAATCTGATGCCGTCAAAGTTATCCCGACAAAAAGCGGTCTGCGATTTTACGGAAAAATTACGGAAAATTTACATCTTTAGAATCGGAAAAATTTACGCAATACATCCATTATGACTCGATACAAGCATTTGACTCGAACAAACACACAAATATATCTTTTAATGAATTGTTATTCTCATATTTACGTTTCTTTTGAAAGCGTGTGTAATCCTCCACACTTATCCTTTATGTAAAATACCTTTATATGCAATTAAGACGAGGTTAAAAACAAAATAAAGCATTTTACAAATTTAAACATGAGAATAAAAATAAAGCATAGTTTCAAAGTTCCGTTTATTTTCCCTCCTACACTAAAAGCTGAACATTGTCCCCAATGTTCCCGAAAGTATCAAAGTTATGATAATAGAAGGTAATTAAAAGCGAAGAAACTAATACTCCCTGATTAGCTCGGTAGGATCCGTAAAAGTGGTGGTTAAATCTTTTCCAAGAAGAGTTTTTGCGTGAAAGGCTCCTTAACTTGTGTAACTTCTTCTTGACAAACTAAACCGCACACTAGAAAAAACAAAGCGAAACCTTCGTAAAATCGGTGGTAATAATATACATAAGACTCGATTTAAACTAGGATATAATGCTTGTGGAATGGATGTTTACGAAATTTGTTTTGAAAGTTAAGATCTGGAAAATTCCAAAATTTTACAAGTAGCTCGAGAAAACGAGAAAAAGTAAGTGAAGTTTTTATTCCTTCACAGCCCGAGTTGCAATCTGACGCCGTCAGTTATCCGACAAAAGCGGTGCGATTTTACGGAAAAATTACGGAAAATTTACATCTTTAGAATCGGAAAACTTACGCAAAAACATCCATTATGACTCGATACAAGCATTTGACTCGAACAAACAAACATATATATCTTTTAGTTAATTGTTATTCTCATGTTTCGTTTCTTAAAGCGTGTGTAATCCTCCCTACACTTATCCTTTATGTAAAATACCTTTATATGTAATTAAGGCGAGGTTAAAAACAAAATAAAGCATTTTACAAATTTAAACATGAGGACAAACAATTAATAAAAGATATATGACACTAACAAGCAAACAATTAAGCATGGGTTGCCTCCACGGCGCTTTTCTTTATTTAAGAGTCTTGTAGCTAGACTCGTAGTCGTGCCCTCACGTTGTCTCGTTTTGCATTCTCAATGAGAATTCTATCATATTGACAAAATTTTCATCGATTTTATATCTAGGCGAAGGTCAAGCAATCCTTATAGTAAAGCCTCCTTCTTTCCACATAAATTTATAACCTTTTTCAACATCGTCCTTGCTTTTGTCCTCAAAGCTTTGATGTCTCGTTCAAAATGGGTAGATGGCCATATTCATTTGTTTTCCAAGGCATCCTATAAGTGATTTCATCGGTTCCTTCCTTAAAACTAACCGTTCCATCATACTTGTTATGGCGCATTTGGATGTTTCAACAAATGGTTTCCTAGCACTACTTGGGATAAGCTATAGTCAATGCGCATCCTACATCTTCTAGGACTACAAAATCAACTAGATAGGTGAAATTTCCTATAAAGACATTCACATCCTTGACTCTTCCCACAAAGTTGCAAACTCCACCGGATACTTGGGTCTCTCCTAATATTAAGTCGCTCATTCATAATGTCATTGTAAGCAATGAGATGACATCACATTAATGGAGATTCCGTATCTATGTAAGCATGGTCAACACTCTTATATCCGATCATACAAGGATTTTTAAGTTCCAAGGGTTTCTCTCCTAATCTTTGGGCATATCCTAATGATGGGTGATCGGGATTATCGATTATGTATTGATGGTGGCAACCTCTTCCTTAGTGGGGTAAAGATTAAAATAAGCACTATCCTCCTTATTGCGTCTATCCTATGCAACTCACTATAGTCTTTGATTTCATCAATGATTTGGTTGCGAAGAGAGTTGAAGGGCCGATGGTTGAGTGGTGGACTTGGGCTTGGTGAGCAAAACTTAGCAAGAAAATGGGTAGTGAGATCTTCGACTTGAAATAGATCCGTGGGAAGATGAAAAAGCCATTTACTAGCTTGTTTTCTTAAAGAGATTGGAAGAGGCCTTGGTAGCGTGGTCTCCCAGTAGTAGCATCAAGGTCGATGGAATCGACAATTTAAGAAATCCCTTAGATCTTTGATTTGGATCTTGAGCGAAGTCCATGGAATACACATCCGTTTTGCACCAACCGGATGGTGTCGGATCGCGGGGCCGTAGTTTGGGCTTGGTCGGGAAGCTCAATGGTGTTTCTATAGCCTAGGTGGCTTGGTCTTGAGTATTCACCAAGTACGGGCTCTTGGCGGGTCAATTGGTGGTGGGTTGATGAATGGTGGGTGGTTATCACCTTCCATGATGAAAAGTGATGGGATTACGAACAAAGGTCACGAAGGGGATAGACTATGAAAGCTAAAAAAGAGAAAAATTTACTTGATAGGAATCAAGCAAAGGAAACATAAATGAGGGTGGACTACTAACTAGCTATTCTATTCCGGCGTGGCGCCAAAAACTTGATAACGCTTCTGCGCGTCGTTCGGGGTCAAAGGAACTTCCTTTTCTTGAGCAAGTTTTATAACACCTAGGCGGTGAACCTAATCGTTGTAGTGTAGTATTAGGGTAAGCCACGGTATTGATATCGTTCTCTGGGGAATAGGAATGCTAGTGAGAAGTTACTACGCTAAGGTTGGGGTTGAGGAAGATTATTTTTATCTTTTTATGTTTTTAGGAAATGGAAAGCACGAATCTCGGGGTTTGAATTTGGGGTTGGTATTGCTACCGTTTACTCTACTTATCTAATTATCTAATCTAAGGTGTATGTAGTCTATGTCTAATTATTGTGCTCGTATGATAGTTTAAAGATGTGTTTACTTAGGTTTTACTACTCCTTAATTATCTCCTATTGGTGGTTGAATTATCACGTCCTTATTCTTAATTGCGTTGTGTATCTAAAGTTGTAGGGTATGCGTTTCTCCCTAACTCTTTGAAGTTACCAAAGGGTCTCGTCTACAAAATACCACTAGGGATCATAAACTCTAACTCTAAGGCCTCTTTGGATAGTTTAGCTTACAACCGCTCAAGGTGCTATAACCTAAGGTTCACAAAGATTAATCAAGCATTAAGTACACAACGAATGACCTATCGCATTACGAGATCATTAACAACTAAGATAAGAGACAACCAATCAATATTCAATAATTAAGTTTCATATTCCCTAAGGAAACACACAAATAAATTAGCTGGACATGGAGAACATGCAAGCATACACACAAATAATCAAAGACATAATTGTATTAATGAAGTAAAGCACTTATCTTGGTGTAAGATCGGGTTTGGAACCCTAAAATACTGTACAAGACGACCTTGGTTCGGTTTAGGTTTTTACTCCAAAAGACTACACACAAATCTTGAAAAATTGGATTCTATATAAGATTACATCTGACGGCGTCACCTTATGTTGTGTGACGCGGATCGACCGTCATTAGGGTTTCGTCTTGGCCACGTTATTCTTGCGGGCGTCACCTTGTGCTTATAGCGCCGTCCTCTTGACTTTCGGGACCGTCTGGATTGAATCTAGGCCTTCCGAGTTGCGACGGTCTACTCTTTTATAACTTGACGTCGTCACTTGAAAATAGGAGTTTTGGCTTCGTCCGTCACAAAATCCACCGACGGCGCAGCGTTAAGCGATGGCGCGTCACCTTGTGTTTTCAAAGACTAGAGTGTCTCGATTCTTGACTTTGGCCATTTTCTTCAGATATCCGCCCTTTTCGTCCAAATTAGTGCCATTCAACAATTTGCCTTCAAGAGACCTAAAAGTGAAAGCGAGCGATATTAAGTAATAACGGATACAAAAGTGATCAAATAAGGGCTTAAATGACCCCTCAAAAAGGTACATTTTAAAACGTTATCAAAGTCCCATCTTGACGGAGTTAATAACATAGTTAATTGGGACTAGTATGAATTAAGAGATAACTAAATGGGACAAGCATTGAAACATCATTATGTCATAAGAGCTCATTATGTCAAGTTGTAAAATTAGTGGAAATGACTACTTTACTCTTAACTTATCAATCAAAGTCGATTTACGGAGATAAACTCCCTCCCACTACATGACATAGAACAAATAGGAAGAAAGAAAAAAATAAGAACATGAGATTACATCTTTCTCTTTCAATCCATGGTTTAGTTTACAAGGTTTAACACTTGATTAATCAAGAAGCAAAAGGATTACAAATGGTTATGAAGAATGTTTGGCGTGATTTATGCTATAACTAATTCATGAGTTTATAACCATGTTCATGTTGTTCATAGCTAGTTTTCCATATCATGTTTATGTTAAATGTCATGTTATCTGTTAATAGCCTTCATGTGCATCTATCATGATATAGGTGCTCGAGGCATATTTAGAATCATTCAATTTGCATTATACGATCCAGATGAGTAACATATCCTAGTTTTACATGTTAATAGATTAGACATTTTTAGTTAGTATGTTATGTCATGTACAAATTATAGTTTCGATATTATGTCATATTCCATGTTCAACATTGTGTAATAGCACAACCCTAGTTTATATATCGTCATCTGCGATATTATATTATAGCTCGACTTTAGTATTCGGTTTAGCTTGGTGATAAATTATAGCTCAAGTATCGTATTGACTAGCCTCGGTTTCATGTTATAGCTAAACTTCATTATCACGTATAGAAGCGGTTTCAATATCAAGTAATATGTTAATACAAATAAGCCGTAAAAGCGTTTATTTATATTTTACGATTTTTATTGTTTTGTCGATAACAAGCGTAAAATCATTTTAACGAAACAAATAAAATACGTAAATGGTTTGAGCCAATAGTTTACTAATACACTTACATTTTTATATAAAACACTAAACAAGTAATAGTATTTACATTTTATAGAAATACATATGTATAACAACTAGTGTTTACATAATATGGAAATGTGCATACTTATATTGTAATGGGTAAACTCTAAGTACTTGACCCATTGACTAGATACATTGAATGTAGTTGGGTAAAACCCAAAGTCCATGACCCATACCCATGGAGCTTGATCCATAACCCATGACCCATTGCATGAAGTCATGTTGGGTATTATCCATGGTCTATGACCTATGACCCATGATCCAATGTCTAGATACATTGCATCTTGTACAACCCATGGTTCATAACTCATAACCCATAACCCGGTTTGAAACCCAAAATACATACTTAAGTTGACCCAGCTGGCGGATCCCTTGGATAGCACTAGCCGGATCCCTATGGGGAAGGATCCGTGGAAATCGGGGAATAGTAGAGGAATTTGCCTATAAATAGTGAGCCATTTCTCTCTTGCAACTCACCCCTTTTACACATACTCTCTCTTAGTATTGTAAACTCTTTATATTTGTGTGATTCTCTAGGTTCCTCTTAAAGGCGAGATCACCACCTCTTTGGTCGAGCAAGCTCAAGTCCATGGGTTGCCAAGCTTTGTCATCATCAAGACTCTTGAGTTATCTTGTTGATAGTTATTTCCTCCCTCCTTAGAAGTGTTGTGGTAAAGGCATTAGTGAAAGGTGCCGAAGGTCCGTGTCGAAGACATTAGTGAAAGGTGCCAAAGGTCCGTGTCGAAGGCATTAGTGAAGGGTGCCGAAGGATAGTGTCAAAGGCATTAGTGAAAGGTGCCAAAGGGTAGTGTCGAAGGCATTAGTGAATGGTGCCAAGGATGTACAATCGATATGGTGCATCGATGTACAAGATAGTTAGTTTGGGTTAAAGCCTTAAAGGATAATGATATCCTTATGATGTTGTAATAAGGAATGTGTCTCCTTTGTGGTTGTTGTGTATTGGTGTAGTGTTGGGTAGTAGTTCCTCCTTTGTAATGGAACTCGGTATCTAGCCTTGTACCGGATAAAGTGTAGGCGACGTTGTGATAGGTTTGGTTCTACCTCGTGGAAGAACCTGGTGTCTAGCCTTGTACCGGATAAAGAGTAGGCGACGTTGTGAAGGCTTCTCCGCCACATTAAGGAGCTTGTGTTGTGTAGTGCTTACAAACTCTCGAGTGGCTAACTCGGGGAGTAAGTAGAGGCAGGAAGGTATCCTTGTAGCGAACCACTATAAATACTCGCGTCGTAGTTTTGTGTTTCTTACTCTTTATCTTTGAATTACTTATTTATATGCTTATCTATCAACATCCAACACACACATTAAATAGATTGACATAAGTCGATGTAAATATTTTAAAATGAAGTTTTAATCGGGAAAACTATTCAACCCCCCCCCCCTCTAGTTTTCCACAATTTGTACCAAAGCTTCGTTACCAAGTCTTTTAAAGTACATTGTACTTTAAAAACTTGATACGATCCGTGTATGATTGAAAACTACAAAGAAGATTTTCTAAATACAAATACCATGTTTTAAGAACACTTTTGTTGGATGTTGTTTGGATGACAACATGGTTTTTCTTTTTTACATCTTATTTTGTCTTGCAAAATGCACTAACATTTCTTGTCATTTTGTTTAGTTAAACTCTTATTAAGCAAGCCATCAAGATTCCTTGGTAATAAGATATCCTTTTCAAAGAAGGTATCTTAACATACTACCAACTAGATCTCGAAGGAACCGAAGTTGTCCGTTGATACTTTTTGTCAAAAGTAAGGGACACACAAAAGTGCATTAGAGGTATGATTTTCTTAAAACTTATCTCTAAATAACATTAGCTAAGAATAATTATGCTTGCATAGGAACTTATATAGTTATATTAATTTGTATCTACTTATTTATAATATATGCTTTTGTGATATACGTGGCTTCATTAGAAACCTTTGTGCATACGTGTTTTTATTCCGTCTAAACCTAGGTATATAAATATGTATTATCTTAACCTAAAAATCAAATCTTTCTAAATATTAATAAAACAAAATACAAATCTCAAAAATTCCTCTTCCGATCGTTCCAACACCACCAAACCCCATTTTTCAAATCTTCCACTCTCAAAATACCTCTCATTCAAACTTCATCTTCTTCCTCATCTCACTTTGAAATCAAAAACCAAGGAAGATTTCCATCATCATGGTTTACATCGCCTTCGTGATCATCAGCATAACACTCATCGCTCTCGTGTATCCCATGATCAAGTTTTCTCATGGAGACATGTACTTTGTCTTGTTGCTCTACATTTGTATCATATATCCAATACTTTGTATTGCTCTTAGTGTTGAAATGAAATATTATTAATGTCTTAGTTTATCTCGTTTATTTCTCATAACGTGTTTGTCATATTATTTTTTCTTTCTTTCGCACCTTTAAACCTTGACATGTTTTCAAAATCTACAATGCATGCTTAAGTAGTAAACATAGGCTAAAACACAATCCTTCTTATAAACATAAAAGTTGCAAAAATCAATTTTACATCAAGATCATCTTTCTGTCATACTGCAGATCTACGGATCCCTAACTTTTAACTAGCGGATCCTTTTAAAAGGGAACCAGAGGCAAGTAGACACAGTGTGACGAAAACTCATGCAACATAAAAACCACTTCACAAAACTTACCATAAAAGGGAAAAATCCTACTAGATGTATTAGAACAAAGTAAGGTAATTGTCATTGTTAATAAAAATAGAATAGCCAATAAAAAATAACCATATCATTTCAAAGGATTGAACTAAATTATCATCAATAAAAAATATTCTCATTACTTCATCTTAACTTACTTTTGTAAATTATTCATTTCATATCTATAGGTCTCATCATGACTCATGAGTATGAGTTCGATCATCAACTCACTTGTATCTACATTCCTAATATCTCTCTTGAGCCTAAACACTTTTGCAATCATGTCATCAGTGGGTTCAATAATCTCGAAACTCATTTCTTCCATGAAGGGCGTGTTGTTGACTCACCATGCTATACCAAGAAGGTATCAATACCTCATTCGCACCATAGGACTAGAAGGTCTTCTCGGAATTAACGAGAAAATTTGTCCATGGTTTGTTTTGGAATTCTTAGTCAAGTTGAACTCGTTAAGTAACGAGGATCGCTTTCTATCACTATGGTTTTGGATCAAAACCAAAAGTTTATCTTAACCTTGGGCAATTTGCTTACATTCTTGAATTCCAAATCATGGAAAATGTACCTTCTTTGAAGATTGGTCTCTTGATTCTCTCTTTAACCACCGTAAAGAAAACATTCCATATTGTTCACATACCTTCACCTCAAGAATTAACTCGCATTTTATGAACTCCTCAATCCAATCACACAAATCAAACATAATCCTTACCGTGATATCCAAGATGATCTCAAACCTTTCGCGATCATTCTCGTGAAAAGCGTTTGAGTCTTAGAGAAACCGTGAGATACTTCACACTGTTGTGCCCACATGATGTCTTGTCTCTCTAACTCCATACAATCTAGCCTACTTCTTAGCAAGACGAATTGTAAATGTCCAAGGTAGCAAGAATAAACTTATTCCATACGGAATGTTCTTAACACGCCTTTATCATCATATCATGTACTTTCATCCTCAATTTCAAAGTCCTTTATACATACTTGTGAACAAAATGATGGAACCTTTGAACACATCTCACATCACGTCATTCTTCGTTCCTGATTCCTAAAATACTCACCATCCATTCGACGATCCATCAAACGAAAATGTAAGAGAAACCTAGTCTCTTCTTCAAATAGAATCAATCCTTAGGATTCATCTTTTACCTTTGTAACACGATCATTCCTATGAAATAAAACATTCATTGATCACTTGAGATCCTGCTTTTATATGTGTTTAGTTACTTTGGAAATCATGAGCTCTTATAATCAGACACTTAGAACAAAATAGTGCTCATTCACTATTAAGTAATCTGTCTCAGTTGACCGGATCCCTAACTTTCTACTAGCCGGATCCCTAAAGTAAGGGAACCGTGGAATCCGGGCAACAGAAGTACATTTTTAAACATCCCAATATCAATCCATTCTTCCAGACCTTATCATATTAGCAAAACATGATACTTTAGGATCACTTAAGTCTTCCTCAAGCTCAGTAGGTCTCACACTCACACAGATAACTTAGAATCATTTTCAAGGTGTTTTTTATTTATTATTTCACCAAAACTCGCCATATTTTCCGCTCCAATGCTCACACATTATTCCTCACATCTCAAAACACCTAGTTTGATATTTCTCTCAATTTTAGCAAATTGATTTTAGTCATTCCTACCTCAAAATAGGCCAAAACTAGTTTTTCATTTCTTATGATTTTAAGGAATTTTTCAAATTTCTTTTAAGTTACCATCGATCTAGGATCATTTGACTCCACTTGACACTCTCAAATTTCTTAGTGTCATCCTTGATCATCCATTGGTGCTCATAAAGCCCATTTCTTTCCATAAAGACAATCATTAGCTATCCTCACTCATTTCACTTGATCATTTAAGTCTCATATCATTTAAGACACCTGAGAAGATCGAAAACACTCAAGATGTGTAGGTATTAGACCTTACTAGACATCATCTTCCTTTTCGTGACTGCTGATAGCCGGATCCCTAGGTTTAGCCTAGACTGATCCCTCATTTGAGGGAATCGTGGGAACCGACTGCACAGACTATGCTAAAACAATTATTTCAAGCTCTCTTTGCTAACTTGAACACTTCACCTTGTCTAAATTGACTTCCCAGATCAGTGTAACTCTGTAGTTGACTCTTGTGCATGCAAATCATTGCAATATTGACGGATTTTAGTGCTAAAACAATTATTTTAAGCTCTCTTTGCTAACTTGAACACTTCACCTTGTCTTAATTGCTTGAAGCCTTAAATTCTTAAACTTACTAACTCCTTCCCTTTATAAACCTCTTTGTTAGTACTTCTAAATCACCACTTACAACCTCATTCTCGACAACTAAAAGCCCTTATTTCACTATCCATTTGTCATCTCATCATGAGGAAAGCTCCTAGTGCTAACTCATCCACCAAAAGGACCTCCCAAGAAACTTGCTCGGGCTGTTCACGAAATCTCTTCAACCTAATCATCACCCGTTAAAACCACAAACGCTAGAATTACCTCTCAACCAACTCAACCGATCAAACCAATCCCCAAAAGGATTGTTCCCACAAAACTACCCTTGCCAAACACTACTATACCTCCTAAACCAAACACCCCTATTTCCACTAAAACCATCACCCTTAGTGCCTAGAGCCATATCCTTCACCACTCCACTCTCATCTCCACACCTCTACAATTTAGAGGACTTGCCTTCTAGGCCATCTCATCCTCCACCATTGCCAACATTCTCCTCAATTGAGAGAATAACGCAACAATGGATTTCTCCATTACCCTCAAATAGTCCATTTTGGATTATGAGAAATTGTTGGTCCAAAGAATTGAGTAAATCTTGATAAAAATAAAGAACAACTTCATTAATAAAGATGAACAATAGTTACAAGATTTCTCAATATCAACTAGACTACATTATAACATCCTCAACTTTTTCACAGGGATAATTTCGGTATATTATCCCTATTGAATGACAAATAAACTCTCATTGATCCAAGCTATGCTTGTGATTCAATAAGAGGATGATCCTAAAAACTAATACTAAGTATTATGTGTTTGTTTAGGATGCATACCTATATCTATTACAATAAAAACATATATATAGGTACATAAATACAAAGACATGTAACGTTGGTTAAATGTCATGATCAAGTGGTCCTTCTTCATCTTCCTCTTTTGGAAAAGCACCAACCATCCTTTTGGAATTGTCGTAACTAATATTCTCACTTCTTTGGTAATGTCTTGTACTTGTTTGACTTCTTCTCTTGGAAGTTCCCACCAATATTTTTTAGTCTGTATGCAGAGATAGTGTCTTCAGGATCACTGAGACATTTGTCAAATCTCAGTGTCACTGGTGTTGTTTGGGGCTTTATATTTTACTCACTAACACCGTATCGGTAAGTAAAGAGCACTAAACAACACTCACCGATTTCTTTATCGTGAGTCACTCACTATTTATTTAGTGAGTTAGGCTATTTTATTTTCAAATCTTGTTGGGGTGATTGGGTTAATTTTTTGGACCCAATAGTCTCCTATTTGAATACACAAATAGCCTAAGGTGATTAGTAGAAAGTGTAGGACCGAGGGTTCGGTTTGAGGGTTCGTGATCGAGGTTCGTACCCGAGTTGGTGTATAATCCTTTAGGTGTCGGTGACGAGTTCATTGACCCATTTCGATGGGAGGTTCTTTGGATAAGTTCACCTCGATTCTTGGTTCAGTAACTAGGGGTTCAGTGACCAAGTTCAACGACCTGGTTCAGCCTTTGTGGTTCAGTGACTTGAGTTCATTACTCAGGTTCAATTTGAAGGGTTTTGTGTGTAAGGGTTCAGTAACCTAGTTCAATTATGATTCATCGGTGTCCACTATTCCCCTTTTTGACTTTGATCATTACATGCTGACACGTGTTTTTGACACACACTGATACAATATTCACTGACAAAGCTAATTAAGGACCTGGTTCAATTTGATACAATAGTGTCCACACTATTGTCATTACACCTGATATGAAACACACTTTGATTTTTGAGGACTCTTTGGGTTTGAGAGTCATACATTCAGGGACTTATGTTTCGGGTTTAGTGAGTTGTTTTGTGACTTGATTCAGGAGTTCAGGTTCAGTGCCTGATAGTACCACACACTGATGCATATTTCCATAACTTCCTTGAGTGCAAAGAAAACCGTGATATCCTCTGATAGTGGAATCACTCACTGATTTACAAAGCACACTGGTTCATTTTGCTCCCCGATACACTTGATTCGGGGTTTCATTTTCGGTCGGGGTTTCATCTCGCCTCTCATGTTTTACCACACCTCGATTCGAGTTCAACCCGCACAATCATATCACTACGATATAATCCCTACCCACGATACTTATCGGACCCATCATATCCATCTTATGTTCAACCTGAACAACCTAGTAACTGAACTCTAAAAGACTCCACCTTTGATCTTCTATCACACTTGTGAGTCACATTGACTGACTTCTTTGATCAGCTTCACAGATTTAGCGAGCCAAAAATAACAAACCAATTTTATCCAACACTTCTCCCACCTTTCTACAACAAACCCATTTTCCATCTCCATTTTCATCACTCCCTGAAGACACAAGCTTAATAAGCTTAACTCCAACCTTCTTATCCCCTGATTCAAACACCACACTCGTGTTCATTTAAGAACACTCATACACCTTATCATCATCTTAACAACTATACTCCCAACACTTAATCCCAACACCTTCTCAGCTTAAAAACTGAGCAAACCCAACATATCTTCATATCAGTCCCAATCAACAAATGACCCATTTTAATTTCATTAGTCCCCTTATATTCTCTCTCAGGCATAACTTCAGTTGTTCAGACCCTTCATTATTTTTACCACCACTATCATAGCAACTCAATCTTTTATCAATTAACGCCTCTTTATGCTAAGCATAGTTTTCATACTCGAACCGCATTGCTACTATTTCCGGACTGATGTAGTCACCACGGTTGTTGATTGGTTAAGTTGATTATAGCAGATTTGTGTGAATAGATATGTGTTATGGTTTTTGAATGGTGAATATATTGGATTGGATAGAGTGTTTTTTTTTGGATTTTGATTTTCTTGAGTGATGGATTTTGATTGGTATATTTTGTGTTTGACCGAATTTTGGAGATGAAGGTGTGATGAATTTTTTTCATGATGAGAGTGATAGATCTGTTTTTTTAGATGTATATAAGTGATAGTGTTAGTGTGTTTTGAGATGTGTGTGGATAATGATGGTACGGTTTGAGTGATTTTTGAGGTGGGTTTTTAGACTGATTATTTCAATCAGTGGGTTGTTTGGGAGGGTTTTTGCCATTTAGTCAATATCAATGTGTTTTGTCCCCCTCAAAATTGCTATTACAAGATGGCGGTTTTGAACACTTGATTCTTTTGACTATGAAGAATGTTATCGGCGATCATGAGCAGATCTGGATTAAAGAAAAATCCTCCCGCTCGATACCACTTGTTGGTTCAAAGAATTGAGTAAATCTTGATAAAATAAAGAACAACTTCATTAATAAAGATGAACAATAGTTACAAGATTTCTCAATACCAACTAGACTACATGATAACATCCTCGACTTTTTCAAGGGGATAATTTCGATATATTATCCCCATTGAATGACAAATAAACTCTCATTGATCCAAGCTATGCTTGTGATTCAATAAGAGGATAATCCTATCAACTAATACTAAGTATTATGTGTTTGTTTCGGATGCATACCTATCTCTATTACAATACAAACATATATAGGTACATAAATACAAAGACATGTGAAGTTGGTTAAATGTCATGATCAGGTGGTCCTTCTTCATCTTCCTCTTTTAGAAAAGCACCAACCATCCTTTTGGAATTGTCATAACTAATATTATCACTTCTTTGGTAATGTCTTTTACTTGTTTGACTTCTTCTCTTGGAGGTTCCCACCAATATTTTTCAGTCTGTATGTAGAGATAACGTCTTCAGGATCACTGAGACATTTGTCAAATCTCAATGTCACTGGTGTTGTTTGTGGCTCATATATTTTACTCATTGACACCGTATCAGTAAGTAAAGAGCACTAAACAACACTCACTATTTATTTAGTGAGTTAGGCTATTTTATTTTGAAATCTTGTTCAGGGTGTTTGGGTCAATTTTTTGGACCCAACAGGAATCAACAACCGGATCACATGGAAGTAGACACCTCTCTACCACCACAAGCATCCTTAGTTGAACCACCTCCAACTTCATCAAACATACCTCCAAAAAACCCTTCTTCTTTAGTGGAACCTCAACCCAACATTCCATCTCAAAACACTCCCTTCCTACCACCACCATTTTCCTAGCCATGACAAAGATTGTTATCATTGTCAACATGTTGAAGGTTTAGTATATGAAGTATGTGACGAGCTACGTTTCATGTTCTATCACCTCCTTGAACGTTTTGATGAGGTCAACAAACCTAAACTTCCTTGAGCTTAGGAATTCAAGTGGTGTTCTAGTCTTAAGCAACTTAGATTGATTAGGAATCATAGTTCATGTTTAGATCATTTTCTTAGTTTTAGAGTTATGTACATCATTTATCTCGTTTTATTGAATGATATTACATGTTGTATGCTATTTGGTTATGAAAATATGTTTAGTTCCTTAATACACAACTCTTTTGATGTTGACATCACATTTACATCTACATTCTTTGTCATGAGAATGCAGAGTTCTGAGTTCCTCATTTTGGCCTAGACGGATCCCTCCCAAGAAGGAACCGTGGGATCCGTGCAACATAAACACTTTTTATTACTAATTTGAGTCTCATTTTCAGGAAATTATGCATCATATACTTGTTTTCTAACCTTTGTTTTGTAGATTTTCAAAATACACATGAAGACTTTGACACCCTCAATAAAGGGAGCTTTTAGTCAAAGCAAAACAATTGCAAAAACACTTGCAATACTTTCACTTAGGATTTCATTACTTGACGCCCTCACAAAGGGGATCACTCGTCAAGGGGGAGCATGTTCGTCAAAAGACGAAACCATTTGCAAACATAATTGCAAAACACTCGCTTAGTCTTCCTAACTACTTGACGCCCTCAACAAAGGGAAGCATCCGTCAAGGGGGAGCTAGGACGAGAATTCTTCTCTTCTCTTACTCTCTATTTTTCATATTATTACTTTTCACACGTTTTTCTCAAAACAATAGGTTAGTTTCTTTTCGACGCTCTTTTTGTTTCGACAAAAAGGGGGAGAAGAGAGTAAAAACTTCAATTTAAACTTTTACAAATTTTAGTTTTTCCTTAAAATAATCTTATGTTTCGTCATAACAAAAAGGGGGAGATTGTTAATACAAATAAGCCGTAAAAATGTTTATTTATATTTTACAATCTTCTATTATTTTGTCGATAACAAACGTAAAATCATTTTAACGAAACAAATAAAATATGTAAGTGGTTTGAGTCAATAGTTAATTAACACACTTACATTTACATATAAAACACTAAACAAGTAATAGTGTTTACATTTTATAGAAATACATATGTATAACAACTAGTGTTTACATAATATGGAAATGTGCATACTTATATTGTAATGGGTAATGTAATGGGTAAAAATCTAAGTGCTTGACCCATTAACTAGATACATTGAATGTAGTTAGGTAAAACCCAAAGTCCATGACCCATACCCATGGAGCTTGATCCATAACCCATGACCCATTGCATGACATCATGCATGAAGTCATGTTGGGTATTAACCATGGTCCATGACCCATGATCCATGATAACACTCAGATTATACATGTTTTTAGTAGCGTTATGTGTGCTTTTGTATATGTTATTTGGTTATATTTGTATGATTTCAATGCTTAATCGCATCAAAAGATGTTTGTTTAGTGTTTATAACCAAGTGCAGGGAAACGGAAGGAAAAGTAAAAGAATGTTCAACGATTGGAAGATTCCCGTTTCAATGAAGCATGTCAAGCACAAATTAGTATTTCAAGTACCATAGAAGACCAAGATGAATGAAGAACCAAGCTCTACAAGTCAAAATGAAGTAAAAGTCGATTTCCCGTAACTCAAGAAGACCAACCGGATCGGTTGGAAGAAGAGCAAAAAGTGCCCAGGACGCCAATCCAACCGATACGGTTGGAACCCTTGTAGAAGAACAACCGGATCGGTTGGTCATGTGACCGATCCGGTTGGAGAGCTTGTTTCTACCAAATCTTCATCACTAAGTTTCCCCTTTGTATCCAAATGATTCTAGGTCCTTCCCTTGGTGTATTCTAGTCCCTTCCTAACTCCTTGGAGGCCAAGTTCAGCAATTAATACCCTAGGCCTTGGAACTAGTATAAATAGAGACCTCTTGTGAGCATATGAGACACACACTTCAATACAACTCTCTACACTCATCAAACAAAGCTCTTAAGCTCTCAAATTCTTCCTTAGAAGTCCAGGAAAGTTTGGAGTTCCAGAAGTACCACATTTGGAGGCCAAAACCCCAAGGAGTCTACCCTAATACTTTGGGAATCATTACTTCACCATTTGTAATCTTATTCCAAGCATTGTAAGACTCTTAATCATGTTTTCTAATGTTTAAAGTTCTGGGTTTATGTTTATGTTTGCTATAAGTGGCTAGTTTCTTTATACACTTGCTTAAATGATGTTGATTATCATATGATTAGTTAGTGATTATGTTAACATGTTTTGATTCAATTTCAAGTTGATTCTAAGATCCAATTGTGCTAAAGTTTCATAGTGACATTTGTTAATCAAGTTTGACTAGTTGATAGTAATCGTAGAGGTCGAAAGAACTTATTGTTATTCAACTAGTTATAATCATTTTGTCTACGGATGATTGTTTTTACCCATTATTCTTGATTAAACAAAGGAACTAAAGTGTGGTTGTAATAAGAACGCTTTTTGATTATCAAGTTGGATTGATTGGAAACATCTAAAAGGTCGTAAGATTAGTTGTTGACAATCAATTGTATCCTTTTGTCTATAATCGGTTACCTTTTGTATTGACCATTTCTTAAGCAATTTGATAAAGCAAATGGATGTTTTTGTGTTTAAGTTTGTGAAAATAAACTTATGAAACTTGAATTGATTTTGAATTGATTGGTTACACTTAATGCTTGTTTTTATACACTAAAATCTTGACGAAGGTTTAACTTGTAAGAACAATAGATTAGTACACCAACTAATTATCATAACCAACATGCTAAGAGGTTAACACAATCATACTAATCAAGGATAAGAAACTAGTTTAAGCAAGTGTAGTTTTTAATCATCTGAATTTCATTATATCTATTTGCGTTGTTATATGTTTTGGATTGTCTTAGTTGATTCAAACTTGTTAATCAGATTCACTCAAATCCCTGCGAACGATCCCCACTTACCTTCATAATCTTGCTATAACGGACGAGTGCACTTGCTCGTATGTGTTATTGGTAAAATTGGTAATTCGTCGTTTATAAATTTAAAACTTGTACACACCTGGCACATCAAGTTTTTGGTGCCGCTTCCGGGGATTTTATTGTGTTTCATCAAGTTTTGAATCCACTCCAGTCGATTCATTCCAAAATTTTTTCTCAGAAGCTTCAACCGACCCGGTTGCCTCACAACCGATCCGGTTGCTCAAAAACCATACCAAATTGATCTAACCGATCGGTTGCTCCTTGCAACCGATCCGGTTACCCGTTTCTGTCCAGAAAAGTGTTTTCTTTGTTTGTCCGTGTGTTTAGATATTGCCTGGATTCTCTAGGTCATTGTATGAACACTCGTGCAGCAGGAATAGAACCAATCTCACCTCTTACCAACCCCGAACGTTTGATTCGAAGAAGAAGAAGAACACCTTTCATACCATTAGCCGATCGTGTACCTAGAGTACCAAACCCACCATTTGATAACCTCGTAGAAGCCAAAGTCGTTTACAACCCTTTCACCAATTTACCTTTTCCCATGGCGGACGATCAACCCATGTGGGGAACCAACCGAGCCGTAGCACCAACCCCTGGAAGTGCTATAGTTGCTGTCAACCTTGGTGACAACTTCATCGTGAAGGGTCATCATCTTTCCATGATCAAAGACCGTCAATTCAATGGCCGTGCGCGGGCCGATCCGCATAAGCACATTGCCGAATTCATCAAAATTTGCGGCATGTTCCGTTATGGTGACACCGATGTCAATGCCATCAAACTCGAACTTTTTCCATCATCACCACTTTGAGATGCTAAAGTATGGTACAATGAATTGACCCCTGAATTATCAACACTTGGGAGGAGATGAGGCAAGCCTTTGTAAGCCGATTCTTTCCACGCCATGTTTGATCGATTAATGGGAGAAATTAGTGCTTTCACACAAAATCCCAATGAATCACTTGTCAAGCTTGGCTTGGATGAAAGATTTAACCGTAGTTGTCATGGACATGGATTATCCAAAGGAACCATTATCGAATCTTTTACCATGTACTAGATGAAATCTCTCAAGGCATCTTGATCTTTGGAAATTTTCTCTATAAAACTCCTAACGATGCACACCAATTACTGAAGATCGAGTACTTCTCAAACTCGATTGGTCTAAAGATTCCAAAACCAACGTCTTGAAAAACCGTTGCTTTTGTCAAAACACCAATACCTCAAAACTCATGGAGAAAATGGAAGCCTTAACCTCAAAAATCGACTCACAATACAAAGATATCAAAGAAGAAATGAAGAAATCACGAGGCGGATGCAAAATTGTGGAAAATCACCCATCGATGCGAGTGCGGAGAAGCCCATGGGGACCTAACGAAGGAGAAGCGAATTATGTCCAGGAGGATATCGTGGAGGAGGATATCGTAGTAATTATTACGGTCGAAATTATAGAAATTGGCAAGACCGTGACCGAGGGATGACAACCGTGATTCTCGACCTCGAGCCCGACAATCCTCCACCACAAAACTCAGAAAAGATGGAAGAATCCGAATTCAAAAAGCCATGAGAGAATTCGTGGTCGCTCAAAATCTGCAAATGATTTCATCAAAATCAATTTTTAATCTCAAAGCCAAAGTTGAGCGAGGACGGAAAAATCATCGAGCATCTAACCAAGATCTTGAAAACAAATTTGGCGAGACTTTCGACCAACATTCCTCTCGACCATACGGTTCGTTACCAAGTAACACCCAATCGAACCCAAAACCATCAAATGATAAACGCGTCAGTCACACACAAACTAGAAATGAGCATATCAATGTTGTTTTCACAAGAAGTGGTCTCTCGACGATCCACCACCAAATCTAATGAAAATACTCCCATCACCCAAGATAGTGAGGATGAAGTGAGAAATCAACACAACTCAAACCACCAAAAGAAAACCACCCCATCTGTCAAGGCGTACACCAAAAATTCCATATCCTCAACGCCTTAAGAAAGAAAAATGGAAGAGCATTATAAAGTTCATTGAAATAATCAAAGAGGTTAGACTCAATGTTCCTCTTGTTGATGTCTTAGCGGAATGCCCAATTACGGAAATTCTTAAAGAACTTCTTAATAACAAAAAGCAAGCTGAGCAAATATCAACTACATTCCTTAACGAAGAATGCTCGTGATCGTTCAAAACAAAATCCCACCAAAGCTCGGAGATCACAGGAGCTTTCTTATTCCATGCACTTTGGGAATAATATTCAATGCTATGCTTTAGCCGATCTTGGTGCAAGTATCAATTTGATGCCTTATTATTGTATTCCAAATAATGCAACAACGCCTTAAGCCAACAAAAATGAGCATTCGATTAGCAAATCATTCTTATCAATATCTGTTGGTATTGCGAGAATATGCTTGTTCAAGTCAGTAAATTCATTTTTCCCGTGGACTTTGTAATCTTAGAAATGGAAGAAGATAGTAAAGTCCCACTCATCTTAGGAAGACCTTTCCTAAATACCGTTGATGCAATCATCAAAGTGAAAGGAAAAGAACTCAACCTTGGAGTTGGAGAAGATCGAATCACCTTTCTAATCAATAAAGCGATGCGTTATCCACGTTCCAGTGATGACACTTGTTTCAACATCGATGTTATCGATGAAGTCACTGACGAAGAATTAGATGCATTACTTAACGAATATGATCCATTCATGACTACTTCTAAAAAAATCAATGAAACAGACTTTGACAAAGAGTTTGATGATTTCATGAAACTAGAGTTGAAGGAGATAACACGGAGGAAGAGAATTTTAAAGAAATAACTTTCGATGGCGAGATGAGAATAAAATCCTCATCGAAGAACCACCAGCGAGATCTAGTGCTCAAACCTCTACGATCATCTTGAATATGCTTACGGTGGAAAACTCACTTCTTCCGAGAGTCATATCTTCATTACTCGAGGCCAATGAGAAAGAAAGTTTAGTTTACGTCCTCTAAAATCATAAACAAGCTTTAGCTTGAAAACATCCGATATCCCGTGAATTAATCCCAATTTCTGCAAACACAAAATCAATTTCGAGGATGGGATCAAACCTGTTGTAGAACGTCAACGTCGACTCAATCCCAACATGAAAGAAGTTGTCAAAAAGGAAATCTTAAAACTTCTCGATGCTGGTATAATTTACCCAATCGAGGATAGTCCTTGGGTGAGTCCCGTTCACTGTGTTCCCAAGAAAGGAGGAATGACGGTTGTGACTAATGAGCGGAATGAACTAGTCCCTACTAGGCATCAGCGATTGGCGCGTTTGCATTGACTATCGAAATTAAACAAAGCCACCGAGAAAGATCATTTTCCACTCCGTTCATGGATCAAATGCTTGAAAGACTAGCGAAATAAATTCTTTTGTTTCCTCGATGGATTTTCGTGATACTTTCAAATTCAATCGATCCTAATGACCAAGAAAAGACCACTTTCACTTGTCCTTTTGGAACCTCGCATATCGTATGCCTTTTGGTATTTGTAATGCACTTGCTACTTTTCAAAGGTGTATGATAGCCATATTCCAAGACATGCGAGATAACTAAATGGGACAAGCATTGAAACATCATTATGTCATAAGAGCTCATTATGTCAAGTTGTAAAATTAGTGGAAATGACTACTTTACTCTTAACTTATCAATCAAAGTCGGATACTGAGATAAACTCCTCCCACTACATGACATAGAACAAATAGGAAGAAAAGAAAAAATAAGAACATGAGATTACATCTTCTCTTTCAATCCATGGTTTAGTTTACAAGGTTTAACACTTGATTAATCAAGAAAAAAGGATTACAAATGGTTATGAAGAATGTTTGGCGTGATTTATGCTATAACTAATTCATGAGTTTATAACCATGTTCATGTTGTTCATAGCTAGTTTTCCATATCATGTTTATGTTAAATGTCATGTTATTCGTTAATAGCCTTCATGTGCATCTATCATGATATAGTGCTCGAGGCATATTTAGAATCATTCAATTTGCATTATACGATCCAGATGAGTAACATATCCTAGTTTTACATGTTAATAGATTAGACATTTTTAGTTAGTATGTTATGTCATGTACAAATTATAGTTTCGATATTATGTCATATTCCATGTTCAACATGTGTAATAGCACAACCCTAGTTTATATATCGTCATACTGCAAGATTATATTATAGCTCGACTTTAGTATTCGTTTAGCTTCATGATAAATTATAGCTCAAGTATTCGTATTCACTAGCCTCGCTTCATGTTATAGCTAAACTTCATTATCACGTATAGAGCAGTCAATATCAAGTAATATGTTAATACAAATAAGCCGTAAAAACGTTTATTTATATTTTACGATTTTTATTGTTTTGTCGATAACAAACGAAATCATTTTAACGAAACAAATAAAATACGTGAAATGGTTTGAGCCAATAGTTTACTAATACACTTACATTTTTATATAAAACACTAAACAAGTAATAGTATTTACATTTTATAGAAATACATATGTATAACAACTAGTGTTTACATAATGGAAATGTGCATACTTATATTGTAATGGGTAAACTCTAAGTACTTGACCCATTGACTAGATACATTGAATGTAGTGGGTAAAACCCAAAGTCCATGACCCATACCCATGGAGCTTGATCCATAACCCATGACCCATTGCATGAAGTCATGTTGGGTATTATCCATGGTCTATGACCTATGACCCATGATCCAATGTCTAGATACATTGCATCTTGTACAACCCATGGTTCATAACTCATAACCCATAACCCTTTGAAACCCAAAATACATACTTTGTTGACCCACCGGCGGATCCTGGATAGCACTAGGATCCCTAGGGGAAGGATCCGTGAAATCGGGAATAGTAGGAATTTTTGCCTATAAATAGTGAGCCATTTCTCTCTTGCAACTCACCCTTTACACATACTCTCTTAGTATTGTAAACTCTTTATATTTGTGTGATTCTCTAGGTTCCTCTTAGCGAGATCACCACTCTTGGTCGAGCAAGCTCAAGTCCATGGGTTGCCAAGCTTTGTCATCATCAAGACCATCAGTTATCTTGTTGATAGTTATTTCCTCCTTAGAAGTGTTGTGGTAAAGGCATTAGTGAAAGTGCCAAGGTCCGTGTCGAAGACATTAGTGAAAGGTGCCAAAGGTCCGTCGAAGGCATTAGTGAAGGGTGCCAAGGATAGTGTCAAAGGCATTAGTGAAAGGTGCCAAAGGGTAGTGTCGAAGGCATTAGTGAATGGTGCAAGGATGTACAATCGATATGGTGCATCGATGTACAAGATAGTTAGTTTGGGTTAAAGCCTTAAGGATAATGATATCCTTATGATGTTTGTAATAAAATGTCTCCTTTGTGGTTGTTGTGTATTGGTGTAGTGTTGGGTAGTAGTTCCTCCTTTGTAATGGAACTCGGTATCTAGCCTTGTACCGGAGGATAAAGTGTATGACGTTGTGATAGGTTTGGCCCTCGTGGAAGAACCCGTGTCTAACCTTGTACCGGATAAAGAGAGGCGACGTGAAGGCTCCCGCCACATTAAGGAGCTTGTGTTAGTGCTTACAAACTCTCGAGTGGCTAACTCGAGGAGAGAGTAAAAGGGGGAAGGTATCCTTGTAGTTAACCACTATAAATACCGCCGTAGTTTTGTGTTTTTACTTTATCTTTGAATTACTTATTTATATGCTTATCTATCAACATCCAACACACACATTAAATAGATTGACATAAGTCGATGTAAATATTTTTAAATGAAGTTTTAATCGGAAAACTATTCAACCCTCTAGTTTTCCACAATTTGTACCAAAGCTTAGTTAATAAGTCTTTTAAAGTACATTGTACTTTAAAAACTTGATACGATCCGTATGATTGAAAACTACAAAGAAGATTTTCTAAATACAAATACCATGTTTTAAGAACACTTTTGTTGGATGTTGTTTGGATGACAACATGGTTTTTCTTTTACATCTTATTTTGTCTTGCAAAATGCACTAACATTTCTTGTCATTTTGTTTAGTTAAACTTTATTAAGCAAGCCATCAGATTCCTTGGTAATAAGATATCCTTTTCAAAGAAGGTATCTTAACATACTACCAACTAGATCTGAAGGAACCGAAGTCCTGATACTTTTTGTCAAAAGTGGGACACACAAAAGTGCATTAGAGGTATGATTTTCTTAAAACTTATCTCTAAATAACATTAGCTAAGAATAATTATGCTTGCATAGGAACTTATATAGTTATATTAATTTGTATCTACTTATTTATAATATATGCTTTTGTGATATAATGTGGCTTCATTAGAAACCTTTCAGGCATACGTGTTTTTATTCCGCCTAAACCTAGGTATAAATATGTATTATCTTAACCTAAAATCAAATCTTTCTAAATATTAATAAACAAAATACAAATCTCAAAATTCCTTCCGATCGCTCCAACACCACCAAACCCCATTTTTCAAATCTTCCACTCTCAAAATACCTCTCATTCAAACTTCATCTTCTTCCTCATCTCACTTTGAAATCAAAACCAAGGAAGATTTCCATCATCATGGTTTACATCGCCCGTGATCATCGCAAGATAACACCATCGCTTCGTATCCCATGATCAAGTTTTCTCATGGAGACATGTACTTTGTCTTGTTGCTCTACATTTGATCATATATCCAATACTTTGTATTGCTCTTAGTGTTGAAATGAAATATTATTAATGTCTTAGTTTATCTCATTATTGTTGTCATATTATTTTTCTTTCTTTTCGACCTTTAAACCTTGACATGTTTTCAAAATCTACAATGCATGCTTAAGTAGTAAACATAGGCTAAAACACAATCCTTCTTATAAACATAAAAGTTGCAAAATCAATTTTACATCAAGATCATCTTCATTATCCATCTACGGATCCCTAACTTTTAACTAGCTTGGATCCTTTTAAAGGGAACCGGGGAACCGTAGACCGGTGACGAAAACTCATGCAACATAACCACCATCACAAACTTACCATAAAAGGGAAAAATCCTAGATGTATTAGAACAGTAAGGTAATTGTTAATAAAAATAATAGCCAATAAAAATAACCATATCATTTCAAAGGATGAACTAAATTATCATCAATAAAAATATTCTCATTACTTCATCTTAACTTACTTTTGTAAATTATTCATTTCATATCTATAGGTCTCATCATGACTCATGAGTATGAGTTCGATCATCAACTCACTTGTATCTACATTCCTAATATCTCTCTTGAGCCTAACACACCGGCAATCATGTCCCGGTTCAATAATCTCAAACTCATTTCTTCCATGAAGGACGGTTGTTGACTCACCGCACTATACCAAGAAGGTATCAATACCTCATTCCAGCACCATAGACTAGAAGGTCTTCTCAATTAACGAGAAAATTTGTCCATGGTTTGTTTTGGAATTCTTCCAAGTTGAACTCGTCGAACGAGGATCGCTTTTCATCTATGGTTTTGGATCAAAACCAAAAGTTTGTCTTAACCTGGGCATTTGTTTACATTCTTCTAATTCCAAATCATGGAAAATGTACCTTCACCGAAGATTGGTCTTGATTCTCTTTAACCACCGTAAAGAAAACATTCCATATTGTTCACACATACCTTCACCTCAAGAATTAACTCGCATTTTATGAACTCCTCAATCCAATCACACAAATCCAAACATAATCCTTACACGTGATATCCAAGATGATCTCAAACCTTTCGCAATCATTCTACGTGAAAACGTTTGAGTCTTAGAGAAACCGAGATACTTCCTCTCACACTGTTTCACATGATGCATCGCTCTCTAACTCCATACAATCTTACTCTTAGCAAGACGAATTGTAAATGTCCAAGGTAGAAGAATAAACTTATTCCATACCAATGTTCTTAACACGCCTTTATCATCATATCATGTACTTTCATCCTCAATTTCAAAGTCCTTTATACATACTTGTGAACAAAATGATGGAACCTTTGAACACATCTCACATCACGTCATTCTTCGCTCCCCGATTCCTAAATACTCACCATCCATTCGACGATCCATCAAACGAAATGTAAGAGAAACCTAGTCTCTCTTCAAATAGAATCAATCCTTAGATTCATCTTTTACCTTTGTAACACGATCATTCCTATGAAATAAAACATTCATTGATCACTTGAGATCCCGCTTATATGTGTTTAGTTACTTTGGAAATCATGAGCCTTATAATCGACACTTAGAACAAAATAGTGCTCATTCACTATTAAGTAACTGTCTCGATTGACCGATCCCTAACTTTACTAGCCGGATCCCTAAAGTGGGAACCGTGGAACTGCAATGTAAGTACATTTTAAACATCCCAATATCAATCCATTCTTCCGCACCTTATCATATTAGCAAACACATACTTTAGGATCACTTAAGTCTTCTCAAGCTCGAAGAGGTCTCACACCACTCACGATAACTTAGAATCATTTTCAAGGTGTTTTATTTATTATTTCACCAAACTCGCCATATTTTCCGCCCAATGCTCACACATTATTACATCTCAAAACACCTAGTTTGATATTTCTCTCAATTTTAGCAAATTGATTTTAGTCATTCCTACCTCAAAATAGGCCAAAACTAGTTTTCATTTCTTATGATTTTAAGGAATTTTTCAAATTTCTTTTAAGTTACCATCGATCTCTAGGATCATTTGACTCCACTTGACACTCTCAAATTTCTTAGTGTCATCCTTGATCATCCATTGGTGCTCATAAAGCCCCGTTCTTTCCATAAAGACAATCATTAGCTATCCTCACTCATTTCACTTGATCATTTAAGTCTCATATCATTTAAGACACCGAGAAGATCGAAAACACTCAAGATGTGTAGGTATTAGACCTTACTAGACATCATCTTCCTTTTTTGGATCACGATAATGGATCCCTAGGTTTAGCCTAGACCGATCCCTCATTGAGGAATCGTGGGAACCGATCGCAGACTATGCTAAAACAATTATTTCAAGCTCTCTTTGCTAATGAACACTTCACCTTGTCTAAATTGACTTCGGATCGTAACTCAGAGTTGACTCTTGTGCATGCAAATCATTGCAATATTGACGGATTTTAGTGGCTTAAGCCTTAAATTCACTTACTAACTCCTTCCCTTTATAAACCTCTTTGTTAGTACTTCTAAATCACCACTTACAACCTCATTCTCAGCAACTAAAAGCCCTTATTTCACTATCCATTTTCATCTCATCATGAGGAAAGCTCCTAGTGCTAACTCATCCACCAAAAGGACCTCCCAAGAAACTTGCTCGGTCATTTCACAAATCTCTTCAACCTAATCATCATCACCGTTAAAACCACAAACGCTAGAATTACCTCTCAACCAACTCAACCGATCAAACCAATCCCCAAAGGATTGTTCCCACAAACTACCTTGCCAAACACTACTATACCTCCTAAACCAAACACCCCTATTTCCACAAAACCATCACCCTTAGTGCCTGAGCCATATCCTTCACCACCCACTCATCTCCACACCTCTACAATTTAGAGGACTTGCCTTCTAGGCCATCTCATCCTCCACCATTGCCAACATTCTCCTCAATTGAGAATAACGCAACAATGGATTTCTCCATTACCCTCAAATAGTCCATTTGGATTATGAGAAATTGTTGGTCCAAAGAATTGAGTAAATCTTGATAAAAATAAAGAACAACTTCATTAATAAAGATGAACAATAGTTACAAGATTTCTCAATATCAACTAGACTACATTATAACATCCTCAACTTTTCACAGGATAATTTTATATTATCCCTATTGAATGACAAATAAACTCTCATTGATCCAAGCTATGCTTGTGATTCAATAAGAGGATGATCCTAAAAACTAATACTAAGTATTATGTGTTTGTTTAGGATGCATACCTATATCTATTACAATAAAAAACATATATATAGGCATAAATACAAAGACATGTAACGTTGGTTAAATGTCATGATCGTGGTCCTTCATCTTCCTCTTTTGAAAAGCACCAACCATCCTTTGGAATTGTCGAACTAATATTCTCACTTCGTAATGTCTTGTACTTGTTTGACTTTCTCTGGAAGTTCCCACCAATATTTTTAGTGCAGATGCAGAGATAGTGTCTTCGGGATCACCGAGACATTTGTCAAATCAAGGTCACCGGTGTTTGTCATGCTTATATATTTACTCACTAACACCGTATCGCAGTAAAGAGCACTAAACAACACTCATGATTTCTTTATCATGAGTCACCACTATTTATTTAGTGAGTTAGGCTATTTTATTTTCAAATCTTGTTCGGTGATTGGGTTAATTTTTGGACCCAACAGCCTCTATTTGAACACAAATAGCCTAAGGTGATAGAAAGTGTAGGACCGAGGTTCATTTGAGGGTTCGTGTCGAGGTTCAAGACCTGTGTTCTACGTATAATCCTTTAGGTGTCAAGGACTGTGTCTGACCCATTTCAAGAGGAGGTTCACCGGATAAGGTTCACCTCGCCATCGGTTCAAGAATTAGGGTTCGATGACCAAGTTCAACGACCGTTCACCTTTGTGGTTCAAATGACTTGAGTTCATTACTCGTGTTCAATTTGAAGGGTTTTGCAAGGGTTCAAGAACCTAGTTCAATTACGATTCATCGTGTCCACTATTCCCTTTTGACTTTGATCATTACATGTCGATACGTGTTTTTACACACCCATACAATATTCAACGCTGCTAATTAAGGACCTGGTTCATTGATACAATAGTGTCACACTATTGTCATTACACCTTGATATGAAACACACTTTGATTTTGAGGACTCTTTGGCTTGAGAGTCATACATATCTGTGGACTTATGTTTCGAGTTCAGCTGAGTTGTTTGTGACTTGATTCAGAGTTCGTGTTCAGTACCACATCGATGCATATTTCATAACTTCCTCGAGTAAAGAAACCGTGATATCCTCCGATAGGGAATCACTCAACGATTTACAGAAGCACATGGTTCATTTTGCTCCCCGATACACTTGATCTGTGGTTTCATTTTTTCGTGGTCTGGTTTCATCTCTCTCTCATGTTTTACCACACCCGATTCAGTTCAACCCGCACAATCATATCACTCGATATAATCCCTACCCCGATACTTATCGGACCCATCATATCCATCTTATGTTCAACCCGAACAACCTAGTAATGTGAACTCTAAAAGACTCCACCTTTGATCTTCTATCACACTGAGTCGCATTGGTGACTTCTTTGATCGCCTTCACAGATTTAGCGAGCCAAAATAACAAACCAATTTTATCCAACACTTCTCCCACCTTTTCTACAACAAACCCATTTTCCATCTCCATTTTCATCACTCCTCGAAGACACAAGCTTAATAAGTTTAACTCCAACCTTCTTATCCCCGATTCAAACACACTGTGTTCATTTAAGAACACTCATACACCTTATCATCATCTTAACAACTATACTCCCAACACTTAATCCCAACACCTTCTCACTTAAAACGAGCAAACCCAACATATCTTCATATCGGCCCCAATCAACAAATGACCCATTTTAATTTCATTAGTCCCTTATATTCTCTCTCGTGCATAACTTCGATTGTTCGACCCTTCATTATTTTTACCACCACTATCATAGCAACTCAATCTTTTATCAATTAACGCCTTTATGCTAAGCATAGTTTTCATACTCGAACCGCATTGCTACTATTTCCTGATCGATGTAGTCACCACGGTTGTTGATTGGTTGTTGTTGATTATAGCGATTTGTGTTAATAGATATGTTATGGTTTTGAATGGTGAATATATTGATTGATAGTGTTTTTTTTGGATTTTGATTTTCTTGAGTGATGGATTTTGATTGGTATATTTTGTGTTTGACGAATTTTGGAGATGAAGGAAGTGATGAATTTTTTCATGATGAGTGATAGATCTGTTTTTAGATGTATATAAGTGATAGTGTTATGTGTTTTGAGATGTGTGGATAATGATGGTATGGGTTTGAGTGATTTTTGAGGTGGTTTTTAGACCGATTATTTCAATCTGGGTTAATTTCAAGAAAACATTCCAATACTATGGTTCGGAAGGAGGTATTGATACCTTCTTCGAATTGTAGAGAGGTGTCTACAATACGTCCTTCGTGAAAGTGACGGTTTTTGAGATTATTAAACCTACGGACATGATTGCCAGGTGTGTTGGGATCAAGGGAGATATTCAGAGTGTAGATGCTAGTGAGTGAAAAATCAAACTCATATTCATGCGACATAGTGGAACCTATAGAAAAGATGAGTTAATAGAAAGTGATGTTTTGTGGTCAACCAATGATTATCTAACGTTTTTACTAGATTTTTTTTTATTAACAATGGTTTTTAACAACAATGATACTTAACTCATTTAAGGTTTGACATACTAGTGGAATATTATTTTTAGAAAGAAAGCGGTTTTTATTTTGCATGAAAAACTGTTATCCATAAGTACGGTTCCCTTTCATAAGGGATCCGGCTAGTCTAACTTTCGGGATCCGGCTAATCTAACTTTCGGGATCCGTGGATCTGTAGTAACATAAGCAGATTTCTTGATAAAAACATAGGTTTTTAGATCTTATAGTTTTATACCAAGATATATGTTTTAGCCTACATTTTCTTTTAGCATGCATACATGGCTTTCTAATGTATCACGAGAGAATGAAATAAATCAAAAATAAATGATAAACACATTATGATAATAATAACCTAGATAACTAGACTATTAGTAATATTTCATTTCAATGCTAAGAATGATACAAATGATTGGGTATATAACCCCAATGTAGATTAACAACACAAAGTATATGTCTCCGTATGTGAACTTCATCATAGGTAACACAAGTGCGATGAGTGTTAAGGCGATGAGCATGAGGGCGATGTAAACCATGTTGATGACGAACCTTCTTGGTTTTGGTTTGAGATGAGATGAGATGGGATGAGAGGAAGATGTAGTTTTGAATGAGAGGTAATTTTTTTTGAAAATGGAAGATTTGAAAAGTGGGGATTTGATAAAGTGGGCGACGGATGGTTTATTTATGGGAAGGAGGAATTTTAAAATCATGTTTTGTTTTATTATTAGAAAGATATGATTTTGGATTAAATGAAATAAAACACAAGTTTTATATACCACGACTTTAAACGAAAAATAACACGTTATGTGAAAAGGCTTCCTAATGAAGCTTCATATAATACATGTATATGCACAAAAGATAATCATATAAATACCTATGTAGGCATACCTAATTATCAAGCTAATGTAATTTTAGAGATAAGTAGAAAATCATACCTCTAATGCACTTAGGAATGTCTTTACAAATGACACAACAAATGTCAGTAGACAATTCCAGCTCCTTTGTGTTTAAGATATCTTCTTAGGGAAGGTATTCTTGTTACCAAGCGATTCCTATGGCTTGGTAGGTATGAGCTTTGACTAATCAACATGACAAAGAGGATTAGTGCATTTAAATAAAAAATAAATAATAAGAAAAATGTTGTCATCTAATCAACATCCAAACAAAGAGTTTTAAAAGACATGGTGTTTGTTTTTATGAAAAACTTCTTTGTAGTTTTCAATTAACCATGGATCGTATCAAGTTTTTAAAGTACAATATACTTCAAGAAACTTGGTAACGAAGCTCTGATGCCAATTATCAAAAACTAGAAGGGGGGGTTGAATAGTTTTGCCAATTAAAACTTTCGTTTAAACTATTTAGATCGACTTATGTCAATCTATTTGGATGTGTGTTAGATGTTGATAAACAAACATAAAGAAGTATGTAATGAGAAGATAAGAGTAAGAAGCACAAAACCACAACGCGAGTATTTATAGTGGTTCGGCTACAAGGACACCTTCCTTGCCCTACTCCACTCCCGAGTCACCTACTGAGAGTTTGTAATCACTACACAACACCGACTCCTTATGATGGAGAAACCTTCACAACGTTGCCTACTCTTTTTCCAGTACTAGGCTAACCACCGGGTTCTTTCACACCAAGGTGAACCACACCTATCACAACGTCGCCTACCCTTTATCCGGTACTAGGCTAGATACCGAGTTCCATTACAATAGAGGAACTACTACCCAACACTACACCAACGAATAATCCTAAAGGAGACCAACTCCTTATAACAACATCATCAAGGATATCAATATCCTTGGATCCAATACTAATCTATCTTGTACATCGAAACACGCCATATCGAATGTACATCTAAGACACCTTTCACTAATGCCTTTAACTAGATCTTCAAGACACCTTCACTAATGTCTTGTGACTTGACTTCTAGGCACCCTTCACTAATGCCTACAATACGGACGATCGACACCTTTCACTAATGTATTCGTCTTGATACTTGAGACATCTTTCACTAATGTCTTCAACACTACACTTAGAAGAAAGAAAAGAACCATCAACAAGAGGACTTGATAGTCTTGATGATGAGGAAGCATGGCAACTCATGGACTTGAGCTTGCTTGACTTCAAGGTGGTGATCTCGCCTTTAAGAGGAACCTAGATAATCACACAAAACAAAACTACAAACATAGATCACTTGGATCCGGGGTTAGAGAGTTTTAACTCAAGGAGAAAGTATGTGAGAAAGGGTGAGAAACAATGAAGAAATGGCTCACTATTTATAGAGAGAAAATGCCTCTTGCTCCCGGATCCCACGGATCCCTCCCACAAGGGATCCGTCTAGTGTAAAGCTAGGGATCCGCGGACGCCCTCTTGCCCATGGGTATTTTGGTTATGGGTCATGGGTCATGGGTTATGGGTTGATCCATGGGTCTTTTACTAGATACAATGTATCTTATGAGTGCAATGCACCTAGTCAAATGGGTATGGGTCAATACCATGGGTTATGGATATTATCCATATATGATATAAGCATGATGTCATGCAATGGGTTATGGGTCAAGCTCCATGGATATGGGTCATGGACTTTGGGTTGTACCCAACTACATTCAATGTATTTGGTCAATGGGTTATGATACTTAAGTTTCTACCCATTTATATTACCTAATATACTACATACTAGTTATGTGTATATTTTACCCAAATATGTAAACACTTGTTGTTGTACATATGTAATACTAAATCATAAAATCACTTATACTTGTTTTAGTGTTTTATGTGAGAACGTAAGTGTGTTAGAAACTATTAGTTCTAACCATTTACGTATTTTATTTGTTTCGTTAACATGATTTTACGTTTGTTATCGACAAAACATTAGAAGATCGTAAAATATAAATAAACGTTTTACGGCTTATTTGTATTAACAATTGTGTTAACATGTTTTAATTCAATTTCAAGTTGATTCTAAGATCCAATTGTGCTAAAGTTTCATAGTGACATTTGTTAATCAAGTTTGACTAGTTGATAGTAATCGTAGAGGTCGAAAGAACTCATTGTTATTCAACTAGTTATAATCATTTTGTCTATGGATGATTGTTTTTGCCCATTATTCTTGATTAAACAAAGGAACTAAAGTGTGGTTGTAATAAGAACGCTTTTTGATTATCAAGTTGGATTGATTGGAAACATCTAAAAGGTCGTAAGATTAGTTGTTGACAATCAATTGTATCCTTTTGTCTATAATTGGTTACCTTTTGTATTGACCATTTCTTAAGCAATTTGATAAAGCAAATGGATGTTTTTTTGTTTAAGTTTGTGAAAATAAACTTATGAAACTTGAATTGATCTTGAATTGATTGGTTACACTTAATGTTTGTTTTATAAACTAAAATCTTGACTAAGTTTTAACTTGTAAGAACAATAGATTAGTACACCAACTAATTATCATAACCAACGTGCTAAGAGGTTAACACAATCATACTAATCAAGGATAAGAAACTAGTTTAAGCAAGTGTAGTTTTTAATCATCGAATTTCATTATATCTATTTGCGTTGTTATATGTTTTGGATTGTCTTAGTTGATTCAAACTTGTTAATCGATTCACTCAAATCCTTCGTGAACGATCCCGACTTACCTTCATAATCTTGCTATAACGGACGAGTGCACTTGCTCGTATGTGTTATTGGTAAAATTGGTAATTCTTCTTTGATAAACTTAAAACTTGTACACACCTGGCACATCAATCCAATGTCTAGATACATTGCATCTTGTATAACCCAAAACCCGGTTTGCAACCCAAAATCGGGACTTAAGTGCGACCCATGGCGGATCCCTGGATTGCACTAGCGGATCCTCCGGGAGGATCCGTGGGAATCGGAACAAGATAGAAATTTGCCTATAAATAGTGAGCCATTTCTCTTGCAACTCACCTCTTTTACATACTCTCTCTTAGTATTGTAAACTCTCTAACCTCATATCCAAAGGATCTTTCTATGTAGTTTTGTACTTGTGCGATTCTCTAGGTTCCTTTTAAAGGCAAGATTACCACCTCATGAAGTCGAGCAAGCTCAAGTCCATGGGTTTCCAAGCTTCATCATCATCAAGACTATCGAAGTTATCTTGTTGATAGTTCTTTCCTCCCTCCTTAGAAGTGTTGTGGTAAAGGCATTAGTGAAAGGTGCCAAGGTCCATGGCGAAGGCATTAGTGAAAGGTGCCAAAGGTCCGTGTCAAAGGCATTAGTGAAGGGCCAAGGATAGTGTCAAAGGCATTAGTAAAAGGTGCCAAGGGGGTCGGTCGAAGGCAATAGTGAATGGTGCCTAGGGTGTACAATCGATATGGTGCATCGATATACAAGATAGTTAGTTTGGGTGAAATTATAGTGATATCCTTATGATGTTGTAATAAGGAGTGTGTCTCCTTTGTGGTTGTTGTGTATTAGTGTAGTGTTGGGTAGTAGTTCCTCTTTGTAATGGAACTGGTATTCAGCCTTGTCTTGGATAAAGTATAGGCGACGTTGTGATAGGTTTGGTTCTACTTGATAAGGATTTAAAACGATGCTTTTAGGGGTCATTTAAGTCCTTAATCGACCACTTTTATATCCGTTCTCGCTTAATTTCGTTCCTTTTCACTTTTAGGTCTCTTGGAAGCAAAATCTTGGAATGAAGCACATTTGGATGAAAAGGGCGAATACATGAAGAAAATGGCAAAGTCAAGATCGAAGCCACTCAAGCCGCTCAAACAGAACTGAGGCGTCCCAATCAAAGCGGCGACGTCCCTTTATAAAGACTTGATTAAAACATGCACCGACGGCTCGGTGAAATTTTGCTCACATAACCTAACGCGTCACGTTGTGAAGAAGCATCACTCGGACTTTTCATCTCGCACGCACCCGGATCCGTAACCAAGACGACGTCCCAACTGAAGACTGACGGTGTCACAACTCTAAAGGTGACGTCGTCTCATCGATGACTTGGCCAAGACGAAACCCTAATGACGGCGAGTTGACGGCGTCCCATCCAAAAGGTTCACTGCCTAGGTGGTTGAAAAACTTGCTCGAAGAAAAGAAAGTTCCTTTCACCCCGAACGCGCTTCTTACGCGCATCATCTACCTCGTGGAAGAACCCGGTGTCTAGCCTTGTACCGGATAAGAGTAGGCGATAAGGTTTTAAAAGGTACCATTTTGAGGGGTCGTTTAAGTCCTTATTTGATCACTTTTGTATCCGTTATTGCTTAATATCGTTCCTTTTCACTTTTAGGTCTCGTGAAGGCAAAATCTTTGAATGGCACTTATTTGGACGAAAAGGCGAATATATGAAGAAAATGGCCAAAGTCAAAATCGAGACACTCACGATTCTTTGAAAGTATAAGCGGCGGCGTCGGTGCTATTAGCGGCGCCGTCCCCAAAATTATTGAGACGATCCAACCCAAACTCGTATTTTCAAGTAACGACGTCCGGCTATGGAAGAGTAGGCCGTCGCTACTCGGGCGGCCTAGATGCAATCCAGACGACGTCCGGAAGTCGAAGAGGCGGCCACACGGACATAAGGTGACGCGTCGCAAGGTTAACGTGGCCAAGACGAAACCCCAATGGCGGCGACACGGCGGCGTCACTAAACATAAGGTGACGCCCGCAATTGTAATCTTATGTATAGAATCAATTTTTCGGTCTTTGTGTGGAGAGTCTTTGAGTAAAACCTAAAACCGAACCTAAGGTGTCTTGTACAAGATTTTAGGGTTTTAAACCCTATATTACATCAAGATAAGTCTTTACTTCATTAATTCAATTATGTCTTTGATTATTTGTGTATGCTTGCATGTTCTCCATGTCCCGCTAATTTATTTGTGTGTTTGCTTAGGAAGTATGAAACTTAATTATTGAATATTGATTGGTTGTTTCTTATCTTAGTTGATTAATGATCTAGTAATGCGATAGGTCATTCGTTGTGTACTTAATGCTTGATTCATCTTTGTGAACCTTAGAGTATAATTACGAGTAATTGTAGGCTAAACCATCCAAAAGCGCCTTAGAGTAGGAGTTTATAATCTCTAGTGGGTTTGTAGACAAGACCCTTTGGTAAGTTCGAAGAGTTAGGGAGAAACGCATACCCTACAACTTTAGACACACAACGCATGACTAGGAATAAGGCGTGACACTCAACCATCAATAGGAGATAATTAAGAGTAATACAAACTAAGTAAACACATCTTTAAACTATCATACGAGCACACATTAATTAGACATAGACTCCCTACAACCTTAGTTTAGATAATTAGATAATAGTAGAGTAATCGGTGAAATACCAACCCCCAAATCCAATACCCGAGATTCGTACCTTTCCATTTTCATAAAATATAAAAGATAAAAATAATCTTCCTCAACCTTAACCTTAGCGTAGTAACTCCCTACTAGCATTCCTATTCCCCAGAGAACGATATCAATACCGTGGCTTACCCTAATTACTACACTACAACGATTAGGTTCACCGCTGGGGTGTTATAAAATTGCTCAAGAAAAGGAAGTTCCTTTGACCCGAACGCAGCGTGTGGCGTTATCAAGTTTTAGGCGCATTGCGGGGATAGAATAGCTAGTTAGTAGTCAACCTCGTTTAGGTTTCTTTGCTTGATTCCTATCAAGTAAACTTTTTCTCATTTTTAGATTTCTCTTAGTCTATCCCCTTCTTCGTGACCTTTGTTCGTAACCTCATCACTTTTCATCATGGAAGGTGATAACCCACTACCATTCATCAACCCACCACCAAATGACCCGCCAAGAGCCCGTACTCTTGGTGAATACTCAAGACCAAGCCACCTAGGCTATAGGAACACCATTGAGCTTCCCGACCAAGCCCAAACTACGGCCTGCGATCCGACACCATCCGGTTGGTGCAAACGGATGTGCATTCCATGGACTTCGTTAGAAGATCCAAATCGACATCCGAGGATTTCCTCAAAATCGCCGATTCCATCGACCTTGATGCTACTACTCGGGAGACCACGCGCTGTCTCTTCCAATTCTCTACGGGACCAAGCTAGTAATTGGCTCGAGCGACTTCCCGCCGCTCCATCTCAAGTTGGGATGATCTTACTTCGCTTCCTTGCTCAATTTTTCCCACGGGAGAACCACTAAGCTTAGGAATGACATCTTGATGTTCCAACAACGTCAAGGTGAATCTCTCTAAGCATGGACCCGATTCAAGGACTTACTTCATAAAGTCCTCATCACGGCATTGATCTTTGGCTCCAAGTCCAAATCTTTTATGATCATGTCAACTTTCCCACTAAGCGATCCATTGACCAAGCGGCCGGTGGAAAACTTAGTGATCTCACCGAGAAGAATCATGGGAAATAATAGAGGACCTCGCCTCTATGACAACGAAGTAGGATGACCCCCGTGAGCTGCCCAAACCGTCAAGGCAATCTCCTTGCCTCCTCCCGACCGTGGGATGATCGAACTTGAAGATCAAGTTAAATTCTCATGAGTTCCTACGAAAATCCTAAATCTTCACACCATGTGAACAAAGCTTCTTCCTCGTGCGAGCCGTTTTGTGATCCTCATAACACGCGCACTAGCACCCGATCCCCCGAACACCCGGACCTAGGAATTTCAATGAAACCCGTGAAGAATGGAAAAACAAGCCCGACTTTTATTGGGGACGAACCAAAGAATTCACTTCTAATGATTTCTCATGGCCCCCACCTAACGGTCCTAACCAACAAAACATCGAAGGGATGTTGTAAAACCTAGTTGCATCCCAAGAAACCCAAATGGCTAAGCTCTCGGACCGCTTTAATAATCAACAAGCCGAGATGGATAGGAAAATAGACAACCTTTTGAAAGCCATAGCTAATAGTGATAAGAAGGTTAGTGCTATCTCAACTCCGAGCCTTGTGCATAGAGATTAAGGATCCAAGCAAGCTAAAGTATGTCCAATTCATCAATACCATCGCCTTTAGTTGAACCTCGATGAAACAAATGACGAAGAGGACTATACACTTGTGGATGAGGAAATACCCAGGAAGTAGATGAAGTAGACATTGACTATTTCAACAAATTTCCTACGAAGAAGAACTATCTCGCCACCCTCACTTAGTGCGTGACCTCAAATCACATGTATGTTAGGAAAAGTCCTCGAATTAAGTTTGGGAACCCTTGGAATCTTAACATACCATGTGTCATAGGACACCTTTGTGGCAAAGCTTACATTGATCGCAAGTCCCCAATCAACATAATGACTAGCACCTACTACAATTGGATATTGAAGCCTATTCCAACTAGGTAAGACCCCAATGATCCTAATGTTAGTTGCAATTTTCTTGGTAGAGTTAAGGGATTGCCCGTTTATGTAGGTAGTTTCACGTTTCCTATGGACTTCTTAATTGTGGATGATATTAGCACGGCCATAGACCCTAGCTTGTCCCATGTTATTCTAGGAAAACCTTTCATAGAAAGCACCGGATGACCTATGACCCTCATTAGGAGTAGTGCGATTCAAGAATAAGACCGATGACATAGCTTACCAAATGCCGTTTAAGATTGAGAAGTTTTCATCACTCTCTAATGATGAAAAGAACTTAAACTATCGGTCTATTATAGGAATGATGAGGATAGGGAGAAAGGTGTTGATTATGTTATGGATAAGATTTTCGGATTCTACAAGGATTGCTTGAGCCTAGGACCGAATACAGGACCGATTGGGAGAGGATGAACTCTTAGAAGCGCATTTAGGGCACTTCTACAACATGGAATCCCCATTAGAGGCCGTCAAGAGGCGGTGGTGAGAAAACGTAGGAGCAACGACTACGAGTCTAGCTACAAGACTCTTAAATAAAGAAAAGCGCTTCGTGGGAGGCAACCCATGCTTAATTGTTTGCTTGTTAGTGTCATATATCTTTTATTAATTGTTTATCCTCATGTTTAAATTTGTAAAATGCTTTATTTTGTTTTTAACCTCGTCTTAATTGCATATAAAGGTATTTTACATAAGGGATAAGTGTAGGGAGGATTACACACGTTTCAAAGGAAGCGTAAACATGAGAATAACAATTAACTAAAAGATATTTATGTTTGTTTGTTCGAGTCAAATGCTTGTATCGAGTCATAATGGATGTTTTTAAATTTTTCCAGATTCTAAAGATGTAAATTTTCCGAATTTTTTTTCAAAAAAATCGCACCGCTTTTTGTCGGGATAACGGCGGCGTCAGATTGCAACTGGCAGCGTGGGAAGGAGTAAAACATCGAGTTACTTTTTTCGTTTTCTCGAGCTACTTATAAATTTTGGAATTTTCCAGGTCTTAATTTTCTTAGAAATTTTGTAAACATCCATTCCACAAGCATTATATCCTAGTTTAAATCGAGTCTTATATATATTATTACCGCCGATTTTACGCGAAGGTTTCGTTTGTTTTCTTCAAGTGTGCAGGTTTAGTTTGTCAAGAAGAAGTTACATAAGATTGGAAGGAGCTTTTCACGCAATAATTCTTCTTGGAAAAGGATTTAACCACCACTTTACACGGATCCACCGAGCTAATCGGGGAGTATTAGTTTCTTTCATTTTAATTACCTTCTTTATCATAACTTTGATACTTTCGGGGAACATTGGGGACAATGTTCGGTTTAAGTGTGGGAGGAAAATAAAGCGGAACTTTGAAACTATGCTTATCCTTGATTATTTGCTTCATCAATTGTATTTGTGTAATAAACCATGAGAAAATGTCGATTAGGGTAATTTTGGCACCAAATTTAAAATTTTTATGACATATAAGTGGGCCATTAGTCTTAACAAAAGCGCCTCACGGATAGGAAGTTGCATGACTAGCACAAAAACCCTTACCACCCAAATTCCACCAAAATGTGAGGATCGCCCTTAGATTAGTAGGAATTAAAGCATTCATCTTTAATGCTTAGAGTGTGAACCGGTAGTATATTAGATTCTAGAACTTGTTTTGTGATGCATTCCGAGATCGCAAGTGAGGCTACACTTGTGTAGTTAGGAATAACTAAATGATAAGAGGCATTAGGATAACCCTTGTTTGATACGTAATATAATTACTTCTTCCACTTGGTTGAGTAATTCCCCATACCCTTTGCGTTGTACTCATTTTTAGTACACGATACCCTAGTTAACCCCTCGAGCCTATCCTTTTCGCGGTTCTCGTGATATTTCGGTTTTCGAATATCAATGAAAACATTGTTTACACCCCACCCCAAATATACACCCAAATCGCCTTAGCCTACCCCTTATGCACTCACTTTTAGTGCAATTGTTTGTTATCACCCTAAACCCTTAGTTCAATTATCTAGTTCCTTGCATAAGTTGCTAAGTCGAGTCATATCCTTTGTATACGAGTTTTGGGATGATTGGGATTCATGGGAAAAGTTAAAGTTTATGAAATGACGGAAGGAACGTTAAATTCAAATTCCCTTTGTTTGCGTAATAATGTACCCCAAGTGTTTTGATCTTTTCAATTCGGGTCAAATTAGTGTTAGAGTAATAAAACTCAAGTGTAGGATATGCACAGAAATCCTAGTATTTTGATGTTATCATAGAGGATGGTAGAGTAAAAGTGTATGATGAAAAAAAAATCGAAAAAATAGAAAAAGAGAAAAGAAAAAAAATAAAGTGATAAAATATATATATATATATATATATATATATATATATATATATATATACATACGGCTACCATCCTACATCTATCCTTTAAATT
Organism: Chrysanthemum lavandulifolium; assembly: GCA_022545495.1. NCBI lineage: Eukaryota > Viridiplantae > Streptophyta > Magnoliopsida > Asterales > Asteraceae > Chrysanthemum > Chrysanthemum lavandulifolium. The sequence continues at coordinate 182,137,253 of CM040238.1, forward strand.
TATGTTTGATTATTTCCATTGCCTAGAGTTTTAGAGTGTCGAGTCTTGGCTTAGCAACGCCATTCTTCATATGCATTTAACATAGAGATTTTGACTTACCACCACTAAATAGCCTATCCCACCAAACCCTTATTTCCTACCGTAAGCCTAACGTTACAACCCTTTAAAGACCTCTTTGATAGTCTTTCCTAGGTGCTACGCCAAAGCGATGGAGGTTTGATCTATTCTCAAGCCTATGGTAATCTATGTACTAGGACCGGTTAATGAGTGTTTATCTTCCATTTCCTATATTGTTATATTTCATATATACACCGAGAGAGATGTGAGTATCCAAACACCCCATGTGAGGTGCTAGTATGTATTCCGTGCTTGTTATGACTTTTCTTGGGGCTTATATGTGTTGTGGACCGTTTTGAATTAATGCTTCATGACCCCTAACTTATAAATTAATTGGCTTAAAGCACATTTGCTTGAGGACAAGCAAATAACAAGTGTAGGGATATTTGATAAGGTTTTAAAAGGTACCATTTGAGGGTCGTTTAAGTCATTATTTGATCACTTTTGTATCCGTTATTGCTTAATATCGTTCCTTTTCACTTTTAGGTCTCGTGAAGGCAAAATCTTGGAAAGGCACTTATTTGGACGAAAAGGCGAATATATGAAGAAATGGCCAAAGTCAAAATCGAGACACTCACGATTCTTTGAAAGTATAAAGCGGCAGTTCGGGTTCTATTGGCGGCCGTCCCAAAATTATTGAGACGATCCAGAACCCAAACTCGTATTTTCAAGTGGCGGCGTCCGGTTATGGAAGAGTAGGCGTCGCTACTCGGACGGCCTAGATGCAATCCGACGACGCCGAGTCAAGAGGACGGCGTCACGGACATAAGGTGACCGTCGCAAGGTTAACGTGGCCAAGACGAAACCCTAATGGCGGCGACACGAGCGCGTCACTAAACATAAGGTGACGCCGTCGCAATTGTAATCTTATATATAGAACCGAATTTTTCGGTCTTTGTGTGGAGAGTCTTTGGAGTAAAACCTAAACCGAACCTAAGGTGTCTTGTACAAGATTTTAGGTTTTAAACCCTATCTTACATCAAGATAAGTCTTTACTTCATTAATTCAATTATGTCTTTGATTATTTGTGTGTATGCTTGCATGTTCTCCATGTCCGGCTAATTTATTTGTGTGTTTGCTTAGGAAGTATGAAACTTAATTATTGAATATTGATTGGTTGTTTCTTATCTTAGTTGATTAATGATCTAGTAATGCGATAGGTCATTCGTTGTGCACTTAATGCTTGATTCATCTTTGTGAACCTTAGAGTATAATTACGAGTAATTGTAGGCTAAACCATCCAAAGAGCGCCTTAGAGTAGGAGTTTATAATCTCTAGTGGGTTTGTAGACAAGACCCTTTGGTAAGTTCAAGAGTTAGGAGAAACGATACCTACAACTTTAGACACACAACGCAACTAGGAATAAGACGTGACACTCAACCATCAATAGGAGATAATTAAGGAGTAATACAAACTAAGTAAACACATCTTTAAACTATCATACGAGCACACATTAATTAGACATAGACTCCACAACCTTAGTTTAGATAATTAGATAATAGTAGAGTAATCG